>CANTUR010000116.1:587500-640000 GCA_947683625.1 Mallotus nudiflorus | reverse complement strand
AGACTAAAAGCTTATGGAAGCAATTCATAAAGGGGTGTGTGGACCACACATGAATGGGACTGTCTTGGCAAAGAAAATAGCCCACCATGGGTACTTTTGGCTCAACATAGAAGTAGATTGTGTGGGATTTATGAAGAAATGTCACAATTACCAAATATATGGTGATGTTAGCCACCTACCATCTATGGATCTTCAAGGAATGACTTCTCCTTGGCCGTTTGCTGTATGGGGGATTGATATCATAGGGGAGGTGAGGCCAAAAGCAACTAATGGCCATCGTTATATCATTGTGGTTATCGATTACTTCTTCAAATGGGTTGAGGCTGAATCCTATGCTACTGTGGGGTCAAAGCAAATGTTGAAGTTCATCAAAAAGAATATAATCTATAGGTACGGATTGCTGCATCACATAGTTATAGACAATGGTGTTCAATTTCAAGCAAAAATGGCCACATTGTTAAAAGATTATAAGATTCAGCACCATAAGTCATCTCTGTATAGGCCACAGGCAAATGGAGCAGTGCAAGCAACAAATAAGAATGTAAAAATGATCTTGGCCAAGATACTAGAAAACTATCGAGATTAGGCTGATTACCTACAATTCGCATTGTAGGGATACCGAACTACTGCTATAACTTCGACAAGAGCCACCTTGTACTCTTTGGTTTATGGGTATGAGGTTGTCTTACTGGTATAGATTGAGATAAGGTCATTGAGAGTCCTTCTGGAGTCTAAACTCCCTGAGTATCAATGGATCAAAAGTCGATTGGCTCAATTGACATTATTGAATGAAAAGAGGATAAAGGCCATGTATCACTCTCAGCTGTATCAGAAAAGAATAGCTTGGGCCTATAATAAGAAATCAAGCCAAGCAAGATTCGAGAAAGGGACTTGGTGTTGAAACTTAAAAGGTCAATCATGACATCCTCAAGGGAAGTTTAAGCCCAAATGGAAGGACCGTATCTGGTAAAGAAGCTATTTTCGAAAAGCACTACCATTCTGTTTGACATGGCGGGAAACGAGTTCAAATAACCCATCAACCTAGACAAGCTCAAGAAATACTTTCTGTAAAAAGTCTCGCTATAAAGAAAACCTCGAAAAGAGACTGTCTAGGCAAAAGTCAGAGACTAAAAAGAAAAAAGAAGTAAAAAGTCCTATTGGACTGAAAACCTTGAAAGAGACAGTCCAAGCAAAAGTTAAGGACATATAAAAGGGGAGAGAGAGGTGCAAAATGATTAGTCGAAAAACTTGCAAGGGCAAGCTGACTAGTAACATGAGATCTACCATAAGTGAAGTGTATATGCGTTTTTGTGCTTAAATGAAATGAAATAGATTGCCTTAATTATCATTAAACATTGTATAATGTGTCCATTACAAGCTGTTTAACTAGTACAAAAGGGAAATTACTTCTAATAAAAGGGGAAATGACGACTTCATTTTGTGAGCTAATTTTGTTTTCTCTTCTTTTGTTGCCTACCCTGTAAACTTAGCATTTGTAACTCTCTTGTCCTTTTGTATCTAATAAAGTCGTCTCTTTCTGTCTGTTATAAACAAACCCACGTTGTCACGACCCAAAATAAGGGTCATGACCGGCACTTAGGAATGGGAATTCTTTCGAATCCGAAACCCATAGCAAGCCTTAAAATAAATAAAAATAAAAAATGCAATAATAATAATAATAAAATAAATAAAATAACTCACAATGGAAATAAATCTCATTAATAAAATAAAATAATAATTCGCCAATAGATTTAATAATACAAATCCATCTTATATAAATAATCTTTTAATATAACTCTCAGTTCAAATCTTTAGAATACAAATCTCATACAAACATAATACATAAATCCCCAACTTGAATATAACTACCGTAGTATCTAGAATATAAAATAAAATTAAGTGAGCATATTACATAGTAAAGTCGGGGCAGAAGAAATCCAATGTAAAGGTCTGCTACTGAAGTCTGAAGACGAAGACTCTCCTGAAAAATAGTCAACGGAGGGGAGTCAGACCTCATTGAAGGAATTGTTATAATATATATACATGCATAGCTAAATGACAAATGCACACATTCAATAGTATATATAATAAATATATATATACAGGCAAAAACACACAAATGCAGCAAAATCATTTTTTATAAATACTGAAAATAACATATGTATATGAAGGATCAAATAGAACCCTAGAAATATCATAACCTCAAACAGTGTTAGACAACACTCTAGCCATATAGGCTCACTTATTCCAAATAAATTTACTTATTCCATTTAGACAGTAGACTGGCCTCGAGACACTAAGTCAACTGAGCTCCAGCAATCTGACTGTCAGTGTGATTGGCCCCGAGACACTTGATCAACTGAGCTCCAGCAATAACACTCCCAAATCACATCACACATCAAATAATCAATTCAATCAATATCCACAAATAGGTTAGTAATATAACCTAAATTCTATCGTCGTACCGGTATGTACTTGGTCCTAGTGTTGCCCACTATATAGCACATTCTATTGATATCCTTCATTTATAGATAAAACATACATTCATAAACCATTATTAAAGTTACCGTTACACAATCCCTCGGTCGGACTCCCAAACTACAATTCTACCGACCGAGGTTCACAATTCACGAGGTAATTACAGAATACATTAAAATGCCAAAAATACCCCTTAATAATCAAAATATAGCAAATTAGAAATTCAAACGCTAAAAATAATTATTTTGCCAATAAATACATAAAAACCCTAATTTTGATAAAATATTATTAAAAATTCATAATTCTCGATAAATTCATAAATATTGATCAAAATACATTTTATAAATCCAAATTACATAATTAACCCTAAAACATATTAAAAATCGATAAAAACTCATTTATTTAGAAAAATAGTATATTATATATAATTTGAAAATAATTTATGAAAAATAGTTTTAATTAGTTAAAAATACTAAATAATTTGTAGAAATCATTTTTATACCTCAAATAACTATAAAAATCAATTTAATTATATTTTTAGCCAATTTAATGCCAAATTACCAAAATACTCCTACTATATATAAATTCACTAAAAATAGTATAATTACTCAAAAATTAATTTCTCAACATATAATTCAATAATATCAATAATTATACTCAATTAACCAATTAATTTCAATAAAATACATAATTAACCTAATTTTCTAAAAATCACCTAAACTAAATAAATTCATAATAATTATACAAAAATCATAAAAATTACAAATAAATTTCTAAAATTCATTTTAACACCTATAAACACCATAAATCATAATTTCATAATTAATTTAATTAATTTACGAAAATTATAAAATATTAACAAAATAATCAAAAATTCACAAAAATTAAAATAATTCCCAAAAATTCTACAAAAATTACAGCATGTAGATTGAGCTAAGAGGATCAATCTTTGTGAAGGAAGTTTGCTTGAATCATTAAAATTGAAGCTCAAAAAAATCAAGAACTCAAGTTGACTGAAATTGAAAATTAGAAACCTAGGAAAATCTATACCAAATCAAGTGAAACCAAGCTTATAAATGCACTCACCAAAGCTCAAGGAAGAGATAGAGACTGGTGGCACTTCAAATGGTGGCCGGAATCTGGCTGATCGGCGATGGAAGCAAGTTTTAGCTTCTTGAGGAAAATCCGATCAAACCACGCCGGAAAAGGGAGCTAAGGGCGGCGGGATGGGCTGGAGATAGAGGAAGGCTGAGAGGCACACCGACGATGGGAAACAAAGGTGACAGACGTCAGAGATGGGTGAAGGTCGACAGGAACATGGAAGATGGTGATAATGGCAGTATTGTAATTATTGTAAACTTTAGTTTTAGGTAAATATTATGTGTGTGTGTATATATATATATATATAACTATATTTTATATTATTTTAATATATAAATATCATATTCAAATTAATATACACCACACACCCAAATAATATATATATATATATATATATATATATACATATACATATATAATATATATAATAATTATTAAAATTGTATAATATAAATTTAATTAAAATAAACCCTAATTTAATTAAATGTGCTTATATGCATGTATATGTATATATTTTTATTTGACACTTAAAAATCATGCATGGACTCATGCAAATTCACAAAATCGTCTAAAATAATTAATATTTATTTATTTTGGTCTTAATTTCCCCAAAAATAAAACTCTTGGGAAAATTTTATGTAAAAGACTTAAAAATAATTAAAAAAATGACTTTAACAAATAATAAACTAATTAAATAATCAAATATATGTATATAAATTATTAACACTGCATATCCTGATACAGTTTAAAATTATTTAAAAACTCGGGATATTACACATGCTTTGTAATGATCATCGGTAGTTTGATCACCGTCGTAGTTTAAATTCCTTTCAATGACTCTTCAAGGCTAAGTTGCCACCAGGTGATCTAAAAAATTTTAAGAGAGCGGCCCTGGCTCGAACTCGTGAACGGGCTCCATAATCAGTTGTTTATGACCATATTGGCGGCAGAGGTAGGTTGGATTGTAAAAAGTGGCAAAATGGAGACCAACAACCGAGATGCAATATGTATAAGACCGAATGTTTATGTCACGACCCAAAACAGGGGCCATGACCAGTGCTAGGGAATGGGAATTCTTTCAAATCCGGAACCCGTAGCAAGCCTAAAAATAAAATAAACATGCAATAATAGTAACAATATATAATGCAGCGGAAATAAAAAAAATCATAATATAATAATAACAATTGCACCAACTGGATTTAAATCAAATACTCATCTCATATATATAAATCTTTATACAAATCTAGTTCAAACATAATACAACATCTCTTTAAATATTTAACGACTACTACAGTGTCTAGATAAAATAAAACTCAAGACTTAGAGAAGCAGTTTACATAAAGAAGTCGGGGCGGAAGAAATCTGGCATACAGGCCTGCTACTGAGGTCTGAAGATGATGACTCTCCTGAAAAATTAGTCAACGGAGGGGAGTCAGACCTCACTGAGTGAATTACTATAATATATATACATGCCTGCTAAATGACAATGCATACAATCAACAGTATATATCTAATATGTATATATACAGGCAAATACACACAGATGCTGTAAAATCATTTTATATATATTTCATTGAAAATCATCGTTTATGAAGGATCACATAGAACCCTAGAATATTGCAATCTCGAAAATAGTGTTAGACAACACTCTGGCCATACAAGCTCACTTATTCCAAAATATTCACTTATTCCATTTAGACAGTAGACTAGCCCCAAGACACTAAGTCAACTGAGCTCCAGCAGTCTGACTGTCAGTGTGATTGGCCCCGAGACACTTGGTCAACCGAGCTCCAGCAATCACACCCAAATCACATCTCACACATCAAATAATCAATTCCAATCAATATCCACAAATGGTTAGTAATATAACCTATCTGCTATAAGCATACCGGTACGTACTCGGTCCTAGTGCTGCCCACTAGGTAGCACGTTCTATCGATATCCTTCATTAATAAATATAAAACATTCATTCACAAATAAATGATGCATGAACTTAAATAAAATAGCAACATAAACCATATATATAATGGAAATATACCAAAAGTAAACCAGGTATATTTCGAGTATATATACGTCAAATAAATCCAATCAAATTATAAATTAAGCTAGAAATATATTAAAAATATTTTAAATATAATTTATTAACAAAACATGCATATAATTTAATATATACCAAAAATAAACTAAGTATAAACTTAAGTAATAATCAAATTATTTATGCATATTTAATCAAAATGAAACATGCATTTCTAAAATTATGCATCCTAAAGCATATATATATAAAATAGCAACTCACACTTAGTGCACTCCACGAGATGGATCCGACGAGCCTGGTCCACTAGGCCTCGGTCTCGGCGCAACTAAACAAACAATAACAATAGAAATCAGAATAAATCTAATAGAAAATCCTAGAACTCGATCTAGAATATTAAACACGGAATCGAAATTAGGGTTCGACCGGATATCACGTTTTACGAGAATTCTATCAAAAATTCGACAGAACCTCCCCTGTAAAATAGACATCTCTCTACTCAAAGAGTAGAGCCGACCCTGCAAAGAAACACACTTTGAAAAATAAGCTCAAAACAAATCCACAACCCCTCGATCGAACTCCAAACTACAGTCTACCGACCGGGATCCACAAATACAGAATAATTATAAAAATACCAACAATACCCTTATAACATAGAAATTCATTTTATAAGTAAAAATTACATAATTAACCTTTAAACACAATAAAAATCGATAAAAACTCATTTTATTAGTAAAACCGTATATTATATATATAATTGAAAATAATTCACGAAAAATAGTTTTAATTAGTTAAAAATACTAAATAATTTTTAGAAATCATTTTCATACCTTAAATAACTATTAAAACCAATTAAATTACATTTTTAGCCAATTTTGTGTAAATTTACCAAAATACCCCTATATATATAAATATACTATAATTACTTCAAAAATTCACCAAAAATAGTATAATTATCAAAAATTAATTTTCTCAACATATTTATCAATAATATTAATATTTAAACTCAATTAACCAATTAAATTCAATTAAAAACACAATTAACCCTATTTTCCAAAAATTACATAAATTAATTAAATTCAAAATAAATACTTAGAAATTCATAAAAATTCCAAATACATTCCTATAATTCATTTAAACACCTATAATTACCATAAAACACAATTTCATAATTTATATAATTAATTTTCGAAAATTAGAAAATAATATTAAAATATTCAAAAATACCCAAAAATCAAAATAATCTCAAAAAATTCTAAAAAAAATTCACACATGTATATTAAGCTAAGGGGAACAACATTTGTGAAGGGAGTTTTCATGAATCAATCAATTCAAAGCTCAAAAAAAATCAAAAACCCTAATATGGCCGAAATTAAAAATTCGAAACCTAAGCAAATCAAGACCATTTCAGCTCAAACCAAAGCTAGAATCACACTCACCGGAGCTCAAGGAGAAGAAAGAGATAGGCGGTGTCAAATATGGTGGCCGGAATCGTCGTGATCGATAGTGGTTCAACTTTCGACTTCTCAGGCCAAAATCGACCTCCAGACGCCGGAAACGGCTGCTACAGGCGGCGAAAGAGGCTGGGGAAGGTGGTGGCACACCGGACGGCACACCAAAGGCAAGAAAACGGGACGACAGCGATCAGAACGGTGTGGGAAGTGATCGGGAGTGAGGGAGAAGCTCGGGTGGCAATTTGGTAATTATATCCAACTTTAATTTTTTGTTAATATTTAATGTATATATGTATATATATATACTTTATACTATATATTAAAATAATATTAAATTACACACATTAAATATACACCACATACATATAATTTAATATTTTAAAATTTAATAATAAATAAAAATAATTAAATAACAATAAAACTAATAAATAATTAATAAAATATTAGGGTAATATTAAACCCTAATTAAACAAATAATTACATGTATACACGGTGTTTAATATTTTAAAATATGTATGAATTCATGCAAGTCCGTAAATATATTTAAAATAATTAATAGTAAATTATTTACGTGAAAATTTCCCCGAAAATGAAAGTCCCGGGAAAATTTTACGTAAAGCACTTAAAATAATAATAAATAACTAAAATTTAATTTAATTTAAATAAAAGCTTATGAAATATCAATATCATATTTAAAAATTATTAACACTGCATATCCCGATACAGTGTAAAAATATTTAAAAATACGGGATATTACAGTTTACATGCCGAAATTCCCACTAGGGACACATCCAGCGAATTAGTGTATTAGGAAATGTTGACAACCAGTCATGAATGTTTACAGGGATGGGATGTAGTTTTTCTGTTCGATAATGTTTGGCCTGGTAATGTCAAATGTCTTAAGAAGGTTCGATCAAGCCTAACTTTTAATAAAACCACATCTACGGGATTGCAAATGGTTGGATACAGATAGTATGACAGTTGGAAGTTAAGGAAGGGACAATGGGAAACTTACCTCCAACAGGAATGGACTTCTTGAGAATCGTCGTGTCCTCGTGAAGTCATCCAATCCGATGATAGTTTCCATTAAGATGAGAGGGAAGGGATTGAACCCTAACTCCACTTGATCGAGGATGGAAAGGATCTTCGTATCACAATGCCCTGAGGGAGAGACCAGCAGAAATTGAGTATACAAACAGAGGGCTAACATGTGGGGCCAATAAGTTTCTTCTTTATCCACATTCATGGTGACCTCAAGGAAGGACTCTAGTTTAATTTCTGAGTCGAAGACACAGTGAAAAGAAGATTGGGGTGGAAGTTAAACATACACACCATTTATTACCAAATGGAGTGAGAATCTGAGCTTTCAATAATGAAAATCATAAGCTGACAAGCAAAGTCCGTATGATGATCGAGAATTGCCTTAAATTCCTCCAACAAGGGACATATTTATATTGTGTTAAACTAAAAAACATGTTTATGGGGATCCCAAAATTGAACCATGGCATAGAGGAAAAGGAAATTGATTCTTATAGTGTGGAGTGATTTGAAGATCGAAAGGTGGAACGGCTCTAACCTTACCCAAGATTTGTTGTCCAAACCTTTCAAAATTGACTATAGGGGCCTCAGACTTTGTTCTATCATGTTTGTGGCTTTTCAGAGGTGTCTAGAAAGAGAAATTGGAGGTTAGGGGCGAAGGGAACTCGAGAATTAGGTCAAACACAAGAATATCAGTTTTTATAGGGGGAGGACCTCCTACTACTGAGGTGATCGCCTCATCGATGAGCCGATCGCCTCATAGATAAGGTGCTACCTTAGCAGCAAGAGGCAATCGCCTATCAACCAGAGACCAATGAGGTAATCGCCTCATCATCGGCATGGGCCGTTTGTGCTTCTTCAAATCACACAGTCCAAACAGATGTTGACAATTACATATGCAAACAATGAAATCAACTCACACATAAAGAAATGAGAAAAATAAAACAAGTGGATTTAATCAAGAAAATATAGAATTATGCAAGCATTCTGTCTATAAAACCAAAAACTGAAATTTTATGTTCACTATTCAAAGACTACACAAGTTTTAACCCCAAAACATCAAGCATCTAATCCAGTACCCTCAAGGCCAGCCTCTCCTCCAGCGCAACTGCCACTCATGTTGTCATCCTCATCATCCTCATCAATATGGAACACATCAATCTAATGCTCAAGAGTAGCGATCCTTACCCTGCTAGCCTCATCCCAATCCTATTCGAACAAAACGCAGGTTAGCAAAACCATGCAAGCATGCATACATGTAGAAAACAAAGAGGTTCTTACCCTCCACTGCTAGGTGATCTCCAACATATAGTCTCTCTGAGCCTCTATCATGCGATACATATACAAGCCCTGCTTCAGCAGAATTTGCATTATTAAAATAAATGTTGGAACTAACGTTTGGTTTGAGAATTATAATAAAACATAGGTCAGAAAAAGAGCCTACATAAGTAGCACCACCAGAGTTGCATGCAAGGGTTAGGTCCTCATCCAAAGTCAAGAACTAATGCGACAACTCTCTAGGAGGAACCCAACATCAAGCTAGAGGGTCGGGGATGTGAATGAAGTTGCCTAGGATAAACTCAGAATCGAGGGCAATAGTCGGTCTGGCTTCCATGCTAGTCGTAGAAGTCTCCTCCCTACCCAGATCCAATCAACGCCTCAAAGGCTCTCTCTCCTACACTCGGGACCTAACCGGGGCCACGGGCTTAGCAGGTGCAGCCTGAAGATAAAAATAGAGGAATATGTTAAGAATGCAGTCAATTTGCAAGAAAAAGGAAATCGACAAGGATATACCTGAGAGGTAGAAGCAGCCTAGAAGGGGACAATTAGCAGAAGGTAGGTACGGATGAACTCCGTATATCGGCTCTTCAGGAGAACTGTGTGATCCACAGCTGGTGAGCCCGCAACAGCCTGAGCGAGGTCGTCACCCTCCAGCTCATGAGCCCAAAGCATACTATTAGGAGGGGACCTAGGGACCCGCCTAGCTCTAACACCTACCCTCCAGTTCAGGACCCGCTCTCCCAAATACCAGGCTCGATATCCAAGGCCATAGAGGAGTGCCCTCTTCTGGGCTAAGGGCCTAAAGCGAGTCATCTCAATGGTCCAAGTGTCCTCGAGCCCTCACAAGTCATTCTGGATCTACAAAAAAAGGAGAGAGACGTCAATATATAAGTAAATTGAATACAAATAATTTACTAATAAGTAGGTTTGTGCTTTGCAAGTACCACATCCTGTGTTAGAGAGTTCAGGTGCTACTTGTGGATGTGAACTCGCATAAGGTGCCTCTTCATGACACGACTAGCACCCCACCTGCCGAGGGCTGAGAAGTGATCCCCCACTCGTGTAACACCCATAAGTAGCTCTAGCTCCAGAGCCTAGACCTGGAAAAACAAAACAGGAGAAGTTAAGAAAACTAATGTAAGTAATGGGGGACAGAACAAGATAAAAAAAGGGGACCATGACACACCAGAATGGCATGCCAAAAGTCATAAAATCTCCTGGCCCCTCGGACCACCTTGTCCATGCTCTGGTATAAGTATGCCAGGGCGCAGCTACCCCAATCGAATGTGGGAATCTGGTCAAGATCCCGAAGGGCCGGTAGGAACATCAAATCAATGGAGCTGGTGATGTCAGCGAAGAAGGTGGTACCAAGCAAGTAAAGCAAAAAAGCCCTCACCACCTGGTTAATCTTAAAAGGAGAGATCATCGCTACAGTCCGATCCCGGGTGTAGAAACTCCTAATTGAGTCCAACTTAAGGGTATGAGTCCCCTTCATGTCGGGAGTCATCCTCAAAAGTCGCTTGATATATGCAGCCTTATCCGGAGACAACTGGTGTAGACTCGCATCAAAGGGAACAGGATCCCCGGCGCAGGAAATCCTTATGATGGCAGTAAATGATACCGGGTCTAGAGTGAGCTCACCAAATGGGAGATGGAAAGTGTGGGTCGTATCAAACCACCTCTCCATTAGGGCATGCAGTGGCTGGTAGTCTGTGCGTCCCTGCTCAGACAAAAGCGAGTATGAAGTCCTCGAACCCTATCTCTTGAATCTGGTCCCTCTGCTCTTCTATAAAGTCACTGTAGAAGACTCGGGCTCTATGGAAATTCCTAGCACCCTTGAAAATTTGAGCATCATGCTGCACATAAAGAAATAAGGAAGTAAAATTTATGTATTTTGCAGTTTCATAGAGAAATTTAGAATGGATGTACATGTGAATGGCGCAGTTCGCTCTGTTGATGAAGCGATCGCCTCACCATAAAGGCGATCGCCTCATCACAGAGGTGATCACCTTATTAAAGAAGCGATCGGCTCTATGAAGGGGCGACATGCAATCGCCTCATCAATGAGACGATCACCTCATTGAAGAGGCGATCACCTCTATAAGGTGCATATGGGGATAATTCCCAATTTTTAACCATTAAACCATAAATTTCACATTCTATTTGATTAAATAATATTTTAGAATGATAATTATGCAAGATTAATAACCAACCTAATGTGATTTTACAGGGAATTTCAAGGTACTAACCTCTCCAGATGCAAAAGAGCAAATGTGAGATCCTAGATCTGCCAGAAGAGGAATTGAGTCCCCACGGGTCAATCCCAGACTCCTAAATGTGCTAATAAGAGGTGGAATATGATCTCATTCAAGCACAGGCAGTGTTCTCCCATTCTCCATCGACTGAAAAGGGAGGAAAGATACAGGGAGTACAAAAAGTGCAAATATAAGGAAAGGGGAAAAAAGGAGTGATAAAAAGTAAAAGAGAAAAAGACAAGGGAAAAGTTACTTCTATACAACATGTAAGGGTATGGGGGATTCCCTAAAAAAAAGGAGGGGCACGAGAGATGAAATTCAAAGCATGGATTTTTGAGATACAATTTCTGGAGAAATGGGCCGTGAAAACCCGCATCGAAAAGAAAGGGTTGTTCGAGTTTGAGTCCTCGAAGCTCACAAAGAGAGGGTTGTTCAGGTTTGAATCCCTGAAGCTCAAAGAGAGGGCTATTTGGGTTTGAATCCCTGAAGCTCAAAGAGAGGGCTATTCGGGTTTGAATCCCCAAATCTCAAAGAGAGGGTTATTCGAGTTTGAATCCCTTAAGCTCAAAGAGAGGGCTATTCGGGTTTGAATCCCTAAAGCTCAAAGAAAGGGTTATTCAAGTTTGAATCCCCAAAGCTCAAAGATCGAGATGACTATTCGGGTAGTATCCTTGAAGTCAAGAATGAAGGACAACTGGGCCAGGAAAACCCAAAAGTCTATGTCCCCAGAGGAGTGATAATCGGACCAGGAAAATTTAAAAACCACATCCCCAATGGTGATTAAACCAGGAAAACTTGAGAACCAAAGTCAAGGTTAAGTGATGATCAGGCCAGGAAAACCCAAGAACCATGTTTCGTGTATAATGATGATCGAGCCAGGAAAACCCAAGAATCATGTTTTAGGTGTTATAATGATCGGGCTAGGAAAACCCAAAAATCGAGTTTGTGTGTAGTGATGATTGGGCTAGGAAAACCCGAGAATCATGTTTCAAGTGATTGATGGTTGGGCTAGGAAAACCCATAAGTTTATGTCTCCAGTAAGGCGATAATCGGGCCAGGAAAACCCAAGGTCGACAATTTCCAAATTTCTTTAAGAAATATTAATGAGTGGCAGATCAGACCAGGAAAACCCGAGGATCATGGTCATGTTTCAGAATTGAAAGATTCATCTCTCAGGTGAAACTTAAGAGTCAGGTATGTTACTCATCTTATTGCTTGTTTGTTGTTGTGCATGTGATTTTTTCAAAAAATGGTCATTTTATGCATTTAATTTTTAAAAAAATCAGGGGGCAAACTGTAGACACCCGATTCGGTCAGCTCATGTTAGAGGACGAATTAGGATTGCTCAGTTTGACCAACCCGTTGTCAAGCCCAATGATGAGAATGTGGAACTTGGACATGAGAATGAAACCTAAATCTCTAGTGGAAAGTGGACTTGAAAACTCAAAGCTTGAAAAACCCAAAATCGAGCCCAACTATCCAAATTTGGCCCAAGCCCGCCAGGTCCAATGCAGGCTGGGGCCAAAGGGGCATCGCCTCAGTGTAATGAGGCGATCACCTCTTTGGTAGTTGTCAATGAGGCAATCGCCTTATCACAGAGGCGATCGCCTCATCGATGAGGCACCGCCTCTATGGAAGCCCATTTGTAACTACATTTAATGCAGCTGTAATCATGATGACCAAATGGTGCGGGCCCCACTTTCCAGACCTACTTCTTACGTGAGAAAAAGGCTTTTGGGGAAGAAAAAAAGGCTAAGAAAGCTTATGATCGGCTAGAAGGCTTACGAGCATAGGAAAGCTAAGGAATAAAAAGAGGAAAAAAAGAGAGAAAATACGTCCTCAAGGGAGAAGGAGAGGTAGAAGCAAAGGAAGGTCCACATTTTCTTAAGAGAAGAAGGAAGAAGCTTGTGTCAAAAGTAAAGATCACGTCCTAGCAAGGATCATAATCAAAAACACCTCTGAGGGCCTCTCATTTTTAGTAGAAAACTTGTACTTAAACTTGACATGTGCATCATTTTGTGAGTTCTTGCTTGTATGACTAAGTTCTTAGTACATTTTAGGTTTATCTCTAGTGTGTCTTACTTGATATCTCACTTTATTGATGGATCTTTGAACACTTTTGCATGTAGTCGTAATTTGATGATTACAGAGTTTATATGCATGTTTTGTTACTTAGAGTAAAGTCTGTACGTTTTGAGAGTTGGAGTCGACCTTCAGAGTTGAAGTCTGTAGAAGTTGTAATGTGATCGCCGCATTAAGAAGAGGTGTGTGTTTTGTACCTTTTTTGCCTTGGAATCATAAGAGTCCCTATTGATGAGGCACCGTCTCATCAATGAGGCGACCGCCTCATTGACAGAATTAGCCCGCTTGTTGTTTCATTTTTTTATGATTGTCATGACTTCTGCTTTAATATGTCCTCTCTTGGCCTTAAACATGTCTGTATCGTTGCGTGATGATGTTTAATCTTGATTGTTCGATGCTTCCTTCAGTTCATAATGTGAAAACCTTTTTTATAGAGCCTTTTTTTTTGTAAGTATCATTATATCTAATTTCATTTTTTTCTTGAAAAGAAGGACTAACTATGTGTTATTTGTAGGAATTACTTGATGACTTCTATCTTCGAGCAGTCACTTTTCCTAGTTATCCCTTGTACATTATTGCTTTTATGTTATCTTATCAGTTTATTTTCGGTATATGTTTGGTTTATTTTTTGTATATTATTTCGTTTATTTATTTAAAAAGCATTATAATCCTTAATCCCTTCACCCCATTCATTTCTGAATGTATGGTTGTAATTATTATTTATTTTATTGTTGTTGAATGTTGTGACTCAAAGGCATGAAATCAGACTAATGTGCAAGCTCAGACTTGATCATAAAATTTGGCAATTATCCGAAGGCAATTTTATTACGTGTGGTAAATGAGGAAATGATTAAATAATAAAATGGTAATAAAATGCAAAACACAAACGGAGGCTAATTGCAAGGTTGGGTGAGCATTTAAACGTTCATACCCAGTTTTTGAAACCGATCTCTGATTACAGCTTCTGGGAACCTCCGTGGGATCTAGTTGTTGTATAGTGTGTCTCGGCTTTTATCCGGGTGGAGACTCCATCTCCGAATAGGCCCAAGACCTATATCGTATTTCTTAGTGGGCCTCAAGCCCACATAGTGCCGTGGTCGTCAAACACTTGGGCACACGCTAAACCCCGCTGCTTACAGTATCATAGTAATTATGGTATCATAGTAATTTTAATATCAGATTCAGTTTAATTTTATGATAAGTGTAAAATATAAATAACCTGAAAATAAGGATGAATAAAATTATGCTTATTATGTGATCAATTTTTTAAAATTTCACAATAAAAGAACTTATAGAGAGAATTTTCTACTCACAAATATAAAAACTCATAGTAATTTTATTCATATAATTTTTTTCTTACATTCTCTACGTTACAAACTCATATATATATATATATATATATATATATATATATAAGACTATACCTAAAATATATAGAAAAACTATTAAAAATTCACAGTATAAATTACAATTTCACAAAACATAATTAATATAAGTATGAATAATTAATTCATACAAACATTTAAACCATTAATCAAAAAATATAGAAAGAGTAAGAGAACTTACAAAGAGAGATAACTTTCTACCCACAAATATAAAAACTCATAGTAATTTTATTATAAAGGCGCTGCAACATTTTATAATAAAATTGTTCTATTAAAAACTTAGAAATAAAAATAAAAAGAAAATAGAAATTAAAGGATGCATGGACTAAGTTCAAATAATCTAATTTTTGAATTTAGATATAAGACTATGAAAGAAACAAAAGAATAAAAAATTAGATTAGATAGAGAAAAATGGATTTTTAGAAAGCTATCACACTCTTTCTATTTGTATTTGGTAGATTTCTATACCACAGTTTACAATGAAACTATATTAATTTAATAAAAATTAATGAAAATACTATTTGTGAGTTTTGATAGTATTCTACCATACTATTTGTGATTCTATATTTTTTTAAAAAATTATTATTAAAAAGATATGATAGCAATTTTTTTGATATTCATAGTCTTTGGTGTAGTGCCAAGTACACTTCCATATCACAGTTTAATTTTAAAATTGTATTTTCTATAATATTATCGTTGTTTTCTTTTTGCATTATATAAACCTTACCACGCATCCAATAACGCATATTTCTAAACTTTAACCTTAGTCTTAGAGATGTTATAAGACAATCAAAAAACTATAGAAGGTGATTAGTTAAGATGAGAAGAAAAAAAAACTTTAGCGCATATATATATTATGTATATATTAAATAAATAATCAATTTTATTCATTAATATAAGTAGCAAATTGATAATTTTTAAAAATTTAAACTAATTAATGAAATTTAGAAATTTTCTATTCAATCAGATCAATTATCAATTTGCTATTTATATTAATGAATAAAATTAGTAATTTATTTGAAATATATATAATTTAATTGTAAAGTTTTTAAAATTTAAGAAAAAATTAAAAAATATTTTTTTATAGATTTAAAAACTTTATAATTGTGTTATAAAATATTTACAAAAATTATCAATTTTTTTTTACAAGTAACCCTTAAAATTAATTTATAATATTTAATTATACTAAAAAAAAGTTATCAAACTTACCTATACTCAGTAAAAATTCAAAGTAGTCTTAAATTAAAAAGTTAAGTTCCAATTTGGCTTAAAAAAAAAAAAAATGGTCCAATGTAAAATTAGTGCTAGCCAAGCAACCCATCACTAAACCCAAGACATCTTTTGCTTCGTTTCTTCAGCCGCACCTTTCCCCTCAGCCATCGCCCATCGGCCATCGCCGTCACCTCACCACCGTCATCAGCATCTTGTTCTTTTTTATTCTTCAGCCGCATCTTCTTCTTTTTATTCTTCGTCATCAGTATCAGCATCTTCTTCTTCGTTACTGGTTTGTTTGATTTCATTTCATTTCCTAGAATTTGAAATGAAATAATGAAATGAAATGAAGCCACACCACAACCCTCTACTGGCCGCTGTTACCAGGTTAATTTGATTTCATTTCCTAGAGTTTTGAAGTTTTTATGTTTTTGAATTTGTTTTTGATTCAAAGTATGCGCCTTTGCAATTCAATATGATGCATCTCTTTTCAATTCAACATGCTGCAGCTCTTTCTCCACCTTTCATTTCTGATCAGATATCTGTAGGGTCTGATTGGTATTGATGTCGAGAAAAGTATCATTTTGAATATATTGATTAAAAATAAATTTCAGATTTTTTAGGCAAATTTGGATGATCTCGTCAGAAACTTTGAAAGAAGTGAAAAGTTGTTTTCTTAACCCTGACAGAACAAGCATATATAATGGCTTTCTCACTTAGCTGAGGAGATGATTTTACTACTTCGGTATTTTTTTAGTTACATTCTGTTTAAATACTTAGATATAGAAGTACATGATTTTGATGACAGCTGCACATTAGTACTAGCTTAGAACGAGTGCAGTGACATTCAAATCGAGTGTTGATGTGTGTGCATGTGTGAAGTTTACTATGATATTGAGGTATGGATAAAAATGCATGTAAGGTCACTGTGTGCTTTCTGTTATGGGTAAAAATGCTTGTAGGGTAGTTAAGTATTAAAAATTCACTGTGTGCTTTCAATTATTCTTGCAGGTGTTACATAATTGATTCTTAAATATTTTTTTGCAACTAACGATTGAGAATATGTGAATCTGCTCAGGCATATTAGATATCTATGTTTAAGTCATGTATATATTTATCTCTTCTCCTATATATTAGAGCAAAGCTTTAAAGTTGGCTTCTTTTTGGTTATCTGTTCTCCTACTTATCAGAGCAAAGCTTTAAAGTTGGCTTCTTCTATGCCTCCTTGAATGAGATCGAGGCAATAACAAATTGAGGTCATTGTTTTTTTTTTTCTTCAGCTCTTGGTTGTGATTGCGATATTGGTTTTCTGCCCTGTTGATTCTGAGCTAAGTTTTTGGGATTTTGTTGATGGACTAGAAATTATGTGAATGGGATCTACTTTTGAATTTTTCTTTCTTTCTCTTTGTTTAACTATGACACTTTGTTCCTCTCATATCTTTATCCTGCCTTTCTCTCTGTTTTCTCTTCATGATTATGAATTGTGTTACTGCAAACTGACAATGATCTGGGCAGCAGGAATGCTTAATTCAATTTTAAAGAGCTGGTTGAAAGCATCGGATCATTGTGGCCTCAATATCTAGGATTGAACTACAGGGTTTTTCTACACTGATTCTGGATTAAAGGTTGGTTCTTCTACAGTGTTCTTTTATTATCATTCATCACCCATCTCTGCTGTTTTATTTTTTCTTGAAATTTTGTTTTGTTGTTTCTTCTCTCTTGTTGATGCATTGGTTTCAGCTGCTGTTGTTATTGGTTATGCCTTGTAGTTGATTTGGTTTTAGTTGCTGGTTTTGGCTAGTTTGTATATTAAATGGGTTGTGTTATGTCTGCTGGTTTTTGCAGCAAAAACTATCCTTTTACTGAGTTGCTTCTTATGACCAATCCTCTCTCCGGTACTTAAGAATTATAGTTGCTTACAGTATAAAGTTGTGAATCAAGTAATCAAAACTATCTCTAAACAGTTATAGAATGTACTCGTAAAATTTCAGCTGTTGTATACCTCATAGAAACATTAGTAACTCTAACCATAACACCAACTAAATTATTAGTTTGCATAAAACAGTTGATTATTAATAAATAATATACTTGGGCACATAAAAGGACAAGTTTCAATTAAAACTTTAAAACTATCATCTTCTGGAACTTCTTCTCCTCCTCCTCCTCCTCATCCAATAATTTTGGCTTTTTCATTGGGGGTAGTGCACTGTAGTTGCTTATAGTGCTTGAGTTTAAGCTTGAAGCTTTGGTGCTTGTAATGTTGTTTGGTGTGGAGTGCTTTGAAGAATTGGAGGAGATTTGCTTGAGTTGGAGGATGTGGATATACTTTTGGAACATGCAACTGAAAATAGGAAATTTTGGAACAAATTGAAAATTACAATGTCTTATATATTTTTAGTGTTGTATTGATTTTACTTATAATTATGAATTTATTGTAATGTTAAACATTGAAAATTGACTTGTCTTTACGGACAATACAGACAGTAACTTAAAGTCCGTAGTAAATAATAAATACAAAGTTACTGTCTTTATTGTACCCGCAGCTAAACGCTGGTAATCTTCATAGTTAAGGTATATAGCGAGCCAATATATTGACGGAATTCTATGTCCATCGCTAATACTTTATTTTGCTAACTTTTCTTCCTCCTTTTTTCTTCATTTTCCTTTTTCATTTTTTTTAGCAGACTGAACCTATCACAGCTCCGATACTTGCTTTTTCTAGTTGTATCAGCTCTTGTCACTTGGTTTTTTCCGGCTGTATTAGCTCCGCCAGTTGCTTAATTTTTCCGGCTGTTTGGTCTGCTTCAGCTTTGTCACTTGCAGCATTGGCTTCAGTTCCGACGCCGTTGCTCCTTCGCTCACTATCTTCGCTGTTGCTCGCTCACTCAGATCTCTATTTCGAACTGAGGCATTCTCACTTGTACCCTACAAAATCACCAAAAAGAAGAAGGGGCAGAACCATATTTGCAGAGCTGAATACAAATTCCCAGATCCAATTCCTGAACTTGCTGAGGCAGTAAGTTTTTCTTTTGCATTTTGATGAGGCAGTAATATCTCTTCTTGGTTAATAATAAAAGCTTTTTCTTTTTGATATTTCTCTATTTGGTTCAGGAGACGGAGAAATTTAGGATCCATCTTCATCAGAGGCTTTCCAAGAAAGATATTTTTGGAGATTCAGTTGAATAGGTTGTTGGAATCTGCACTGAGGTGCTTCAATTCCCTCTCCCTCCTTTTTTTTTTTTCGTTTTCTGTAGCCTTCTGGTGAAGTTTAATGCTTTTTTTTCTTCTCTGTATGTTTATCATCTTTGTGAGTGTGTTTTGTTTCCCCAAATCAAAGTTTTATTTCAGCCATAATATTCCTGAATTTCTTCATGATTAACTTATTTTCTTGAAGTGCTTGTCCTAAGCAGAACTTCTGTTTCCAATTTATAACTTTCCTTCTGTTTTGTGTGAGATAAAATGGACCTATATCAATTACTGTAATTTCCCACTTTTGGACCTATCTTACCAACCTGAAAAAAAAAATTCTAATGTGACCTTAATCTGCCATTTCAATTAATCAAATGATGACACTTTGGCTACATGGTAGATGCAAGCAAGTGCCTTTGTTTTTGTTGTTTTGTGTTATATTAATCATTAAATTTGAGCACCTACAGAAAATGGATTAGTCGGTGCTAGCGTGCCCATTTCTAACATGTCAATTACATTCGAAGAAGAGCTATACTGAATCTATATTATGAGTAATATAATATATCACCTAACTTATCAGCTAAATTTATATTTTTATTGCAGTATTTTTCATCTCATCTTTTGTTTATTAAATTGATTAAAATTATAATGTATCACTCTTTTGGAAGTTGCTATGACGCATGATCAAAGGTTCTAACAAATATTTGGTTGAAGTTTGGAATATGCTACTATTGCTGTCTACTGTGGTGCTGCTGATGCTTATTATTTTTATAATATTGCTTCAATATTGCTACTGGTTATTTAGTTGCCATATGTCATTTTTTGTTCTGGATTAGATAGATTTCAAAGCTGTAATATCGGATTCTATCACAAATTTCCTATATGCTGAAACTTCATGGAATTCTGCATTTGTTCATGCATATTATGCATTTCCTCAAAGTTTCTGTGTGCTGATCTTGACCTAGTCATTGCTTTTTTTTTTTTTTTTGTTATTACTTTGTTGTGGGCTTTTAGTGATTGGTAGGTAATTAGTATCTTTAGTTTATCAGCAGTGGTCCTAAACTAGTACAAATGACATTCATAAAATCTTCTATGTGGAGCACAATTATTGAAGCCATGTTGAATAAAAACCCCATTCGATAAAGTTGTATTTTCAGCAATTTTTTCTTCACCTGCTTTCTAAAAAAAACCAACAGTACTACCATATTTTCTACAAAGTGACTACTTTCAGGACCTAAAGGTGCAAATAGCAAATCAAAATGCATACTAATGTCAGTGTTTTACCCTATACTGAAGACATCATCGACTTTTCATCCATGAATTCATTCAATTAGAAGGAAAGAAAACAACACAAGTATAGATGCAGATATACTAACAATTAAAAACATATCCAGTCTAGTTTCTACAATTTTAAAATTTTTAATTAAATATTTATAATTTTTATTTTTAGTAAATTATGTCCTTAAAATTACTAAGATAATTTAACTAGCATTATGGGCCATGTAAGAGAAGCAATTTATCTAATACCATTTAGAAGTCAAAAGAAAAATACTTAGCCGTAATTGCTTGTTTAATTTTTTCATAGCAGTTAAAAATTACAAGAAGTGCTCCTCTGCTGATTAAGATGTAAAGCTTAAGCTTTCAATCAAGATTCAAGTGCTGGTCATATGCTATCATTTAGAAATCTCTTATTTGTTTCAATGCTATCTAAATATATTATGAGTTTGCATTTGGGGTAGACTGCCTGTTTGAAGAGTGAAAAAATTGAAGTCTCGGGTTAGTTATATAATGAGCTCAACAAGTACATTTCAAACAAGAAATCAATCACAAAACATTTTTGTAGTACTCATATAATTTGATGCGTTATAATATATATATGGTCCAATTCATGGACCCCTTTTTGGCATGTTTCACATCTTAAATCACCTGCTAAGAGAGAACATGATGAATTAATTAGCTAGCAAATAGAGAGAGAGGTTGCGTAGGGAAGGGAATGAACAAATTGATGGACCGACCATATGCATAATCTTGACATGTCCTGACGCATACATATTTATTTCTTTAATTGAAGATTATGATGTTCAACCTGTCAATAAAGATTATGATGTTTAATTGCTAGGAATTATTAGATGACAAACAATAGTAATAAATATAATCTATAATAAACATAAAATATCAATAATAAAAAAGTAATAATCAGGGTGGAAAATTTGCAGCTGAACTGTGACAAAAATCAAAGTACCACCAGCAATAAACACAGCCTAAAAACTCAAGGCTTCTACCCTTATTGGTTTTTTTTTTTCTAAGTTTGTTATTTAATATATCTTTTTCTTTCATTTTTAAACTGATGCATTATAAATCTGGTAGTAATTTGTACATCTGGCAGTTATTTATTGTGATTTTGCCTTGTAATAGGTAATATCATTGGCTGATTTTGACAGTTCCTTTTTGTCAGTTCCTCTTTATTTGCCTTATTAGATTTGTGATTTATTGCTGCTTGATATGAAATGTTGTGAATGTGGTTAATATGCTATTAGCAGTGCATTTTATTGCAGAGAATTTTGTAATAGGGTGTTTCTGGGATATATTTGAAGTATTCTTCTTCTTCTTCTTTTTTTTTTTTTGCATAAACATAATTTTATATTATAAGTTTATTTATAATATATTATTATAGGCATAAATGTGACCTTATTGTAGGCCTATTTACAAACATATGAAAAAATGAGTCCAAATTGCACATGGATTGATAATCAGATGAAACATGGGTGTTTGGCCATTGGAATGAAGGAATTTATTAATTTTGGACTTAGTCATCTAGAATTGGACAGGAATAGGATTAGGTGTCTATGTGATCAACATTAATGTTATAACCGAAATTTTGTATTTAGGGTTTAAGGTTTAGGATTTAGCGTTTAGGATTAGAGGTTAGGGTTTAGGGTTCAGTGTTTGAGGTTCAAGGTTTAGGGTTTTTTTTTTTTTTTTTTTTTTTTTTTTTTTTTTTTTTTTATTGTAGTTCTGTATTCACTGATTTCCCCTGCCTATGAAGTGCTACATAGAGGTATAATTGAGCCGAGTGAGCTTTGAAAAGCTCAAGCTTTGCTCGCAATGCAAAAGGAAGGAGCTCAAGCTTGAAACAAGTCAAAACTTGAGCTTGAGATCGTGCTTGAGCTTATTCATTTTTAGCTCATTTGTAGTATGCTTGAGCTCATTTGTAGTAAGCTCGAGCTCGTTAGTTTCTAGCTCATTTGAGTAAGCTTGAGCTCGTTCGGTAAGGAGCTCGTTAATAAGCTCAACAAGAAGCTCATTAAGGAGGTTGTGAACAGCTCAAAAACCGCAAAATCAAAATTCTAACATCCAAAATAGTTGAATATTTGTAGATAAAATACACAACCAAACACATTCAAAACAAAATAGCCATCCAAAATAGCTAAAAATCAGCAAATATAACAGAGATGGAAAAAAAATTTCTGACAATAATCTAAGTTTACAAGTTTAAGAGTACATAAATCAGGTATCTTTTACATCAAAGATAAAAAATAAACAGAAACAAACCTTCGTTAAAAAGTTGTTAACCTAATTAATCAATGTTAATGAAAGTTTAATTTTAAATGTTAACCTAATAAACTTTTTGTCTCATCATTTTCATTTCAGTATCTTATAACCACCACCCGTATGTCTAAAGCCTGCCTCCATCGCCACCATCACCTTCACTCTAAACACCATACATCACTGTCACCCTCACACCATTTCATAGTCTTCTTGTTTTTCTTTTTCTTCTTCTTCCACTGCTGTCATTAGATCAAGAAGCCAAACAAATTAACAAACCGCTGTCATCAGAATCGTCTCTTAGTCGGTTTCTCAGCAACCCAACTAAGGTACTTCTTTTTATTTTTCTTAGTTATGATGCTTTTTGGGTTTGATGTTCTTATAAGGACTGAATGCATGAAGAATACACTGGCGTCATATTAATATTAATGTTGGGTTGGGCTTAAGAATGCTTGAATAAGACACTGGCATCAAATTAATATTAATTCTGGATTGGGTTTGATTTTGGGTATATATATCTCTTCTGTTTCTTGGTTTTTGATGATGGAATTGAAGTAGGTGTTGTTGCTAATGGTGGTAGATTTGATTTGTGTTAAAAAAAAATTGCATATATCATGATTTATCAGGTCTAACAATACATGCCTTTTTGTAATCTAAATTCTTAATCAGTCAGTTGCTTATCTAACTTGCATATATCATGATTCATTTTTTAATCAGTCATCTAAATGCTTTCACTGCATGTGTGGGAAATTAAGGCCCTTTTGTTAGTTTCTCCAAACGTCTTTTAAAGATTAATCAGCCATCAAATTCTAGCTGTAACAGCATGTTAACAAAGGTTTGTTTCTATTTATTATTATTATTATTATTTTATCCTAGTTGGTTTGATTTGATGAATCATGAAAATTATCAAACTTGATGCTGATGCATGCATAATTTTTGTTTCAATCGTGAAGACTCATTTTACACCATACCAGACAAGACTTCTCCTTTTACTTCTTCTTTAGTTCTGTAATTTTTCAGTTGTGCTAGCTGAAATTGGGATTAGTTTCCTGTTGTTTTTCCTCTTCATATGTATTCTTTCTTTTAATTAGCTGCTTAATACATATATTCTTTTTCATTTTGCATTTATGTGCCCGTTTTGTTGTTAGTTGCTTTGCTGCTGTTCTTTATTGCTTCCAACTTGAATTCTACTGCAGAAATTTAGAATGCCACTTCACTTTCTTGATTGCTGGTAACTGTTGCTAACTAAAATCTTAGAGGTCAGTATTCAGGTACTTTGTTTACTTCCGTGACATAGGGAGTCTAACAAAATCATTAGATGTTAAAACTAAACCTAAAACTTATAGCATGCATGTTTAAGACATAGAGTCTAGCTACTCAATGAAGTTAATGCCCTTTTCATGGTTGTCTATGCATACTTTCATTTGGGTATGGCTTGAATTTGTCTTTTAAGCTATGGTTTGCTTTGTTACAGAAGAAATTTTGTTTAATGCACTTCATTTTTTTCTTCCCCCTTAAAGTTTGGGACTTTTTTCTGTTTTTTTTAATCTCAATTCTGAAATTCTGTCTCTATCTCATTTGTCTATCATAGTTATTTGATGTGTTGTTTTTTGGCATGTTTGCTCTGTTTCTAATGAATTTGATTTGGAGATTCACTTGTGGATCATATTAGAAAACCTTACCAGATGTTGTAAAGATGAAACAATTTCTACTTTGCATAGCACAACGTATGTGATATCATGTCTTCTACTATCGTGGTAAAATTAAATGGTTACTGTTTTAGGGTTTAGGTTACTGTTTTACGGTTTAGGTTACTGTCTTATGCTTCGTGGTAAAATGAAATATTTACTGTTTTAAATATGTGAATTATCCAAGATAAATTTCACATTTGCGCTATTTTGACATCATATAGAGTACATATGTTTTCATGTATGTCTGATTTAGAACAATACTTTTCGTAACATTAAAGGGTCTTTTGTTTGATTTTACTTGCATTTTAGTACTTTACTCAGTAATATTATTTAAAAAAAATACAATATAATGTTAAAATAACATGGATTTTTAATAAGAAAAATTATTTATTAAGTAGTATAGCATAATGAACTAAAAATTCACAATTAATAAAAATAAGATGTATTTTTTATTTTATTAAGAATAAAAAGAAATAATTTTTAAAATAAATTTATAATATTTTTAAAACTATTTAAATAGTTAAATTGATGGTAAATCACATGTAAAATATTTTTATTATTGAAAAGTATTGTTATATTAAAAATTTGTTATAGAATAATGACGATATTAGTTGATAAAGTATTAAAGTATTAGAAAATAAATCACAATCCTCTAAATGTCACAAAAAATATCACAAGCCTTTAAGTGAAAATGCATCTAGCCACAAGGTACTTTTTTATACTTATCCCATTATTTTAAATATGTGTTGTGTATTTTATCTGCATATTTTCAACTATTTTGGATGGTTAGAATTTTTTCTTTTTTTTTTTTTTGGTAATTTGAGCTGTTCATGAGCCCCTTAACATGTTTCTTGTAGAGTTTATTAATGAGCTCCTTAGTGAAAAAGCTCGATCTTACAATAAATGAGCTAAGAAGCACAAACAAGCTTGAGCTCCTTTTATATTGTGAGTCAAGCTTGAGCTTCTCAAAGCTCGCTTGCCTCAATTACATCTCTATGTAGCACCACATAGGTGGGAGAAATCAGTGAATGCAGACTGCAAAGTATGAAACTAAAGAGAAATTAGGATTCTTGTAAGCTGAATTCTCAGGTAAATTCCATAGATGGTCACTAAACTTTGTACTTGATTACAATTTGGTTGTAAAACTTTATTTGTATCTTTTAGTTACCAATTTCTATTTAGATTTCACAAGTAGTTTTTATAATTTCTTTTGCTCCATAAACATTCTAGCATTACCATTATAGTTCAAAATTTGAAGATAGCATGCTGATAAGTCCATATTTTTTATATTCGTATAGAATTCTTGGAAAAGCTAAAAAAATTTTTGAAGGGCAAATACTTTTTTTCTAAAATAATGTAAAAATATCAATTTTTATCTTCAATTTTAATTTTTTTTGTATAATAAAATATTTGTATACTATTATTTTTAAATAATTTATTACTACAATTAAAGAATGATATATGGACCTATTGATATACTATTTTCAAATTTTGGACGAAACTAGTAATACTAGATTTTTATGTACCAAAAAATTTTATATGTATTATGCATGAAATCTAAATAGAACTTTGGTAACTAAAAAGGTACAAATTAAAATTTTGTAGCCAAATTGTAACTGGGTTAAAAAGTTTAGTGACCATCTTTATAATTTACCCCGAATTCTCCCTACAAAAACTTTGTTCTTGCGTGTGTAATATGACTAGTATAATTTCAATTAATCTTTGATCATTGCCTATTATATACACAAATCAGTTGTCTTTATTAATGTGCTTATTCATTGATTGATTGATGCAGACTTGTGATGGAATTTTGCCCAACGTGTGGAGTTTTGTTGCGATATGAATTGCCAAACAGTGGCCAACCATCCAGATTCTATTGCCCCACTTGTCCTTACTTTTGTTCTATAGAGGCCAGGGTAGTTCACATCTATTGATTGGTTATTCCTTTTATTTTGATAAATTCTCCTATATTTTAATTTTGAATGGAATGTGTGTTTTATTTGTCATGTACTCTTAGGTTAAGATAAAGAGAAAGCAACAGCTGGTTAGAAAAGAAATTGAACCAGTTTTTACCCTGGATGACTTGACAAAAGGAGGTCCTGAAGCTGAAGGTTTGTGTTTCTTTAATTATTGTTTTTTTTATTCTATTGCTCAATTCAGTGAATATGATTGACTGATTCTTTTGTTATTTTTTCATTCTATCTGGCTTTTCTCACAATGTTATATTGCATTAGGATTAGATGGAAATGGAATTATATTCTCAAATGTTTTGATAGATAAAGCAGCAAGTTATTAAATTTTTTAAAAAATAAAAACCATGATTCCATGTGAAATGTAGGTATTGTAATAAAATTTTATAGATGGAATTTGATTCCTTAGAGAGCAAAAGCTTTGTTAAATTCATTTCTTGTGTTCATGGTTTAACGGAGCTTTCACTTAAGCTAAACTGTTTATCTAGTAGTGTGTGTTGATATTTTCTAGGTTTATTTTCATTCCTCAAGTGTAAGCAATAATCAACTACGCTCTTACTAATTTTTCTCAGATGTTGTTTTTTTTATTCTTGCGGCAGCAACATGTCCTCATTGCAACTTTGGAAGAGCTCGTTATCAAGAGCTACAGATTCGGTCTGCTGATGAGCCAGCAACAATTTTTTATTTTTGCTTGAATGACAAGTGCTCAAGAATGTGGCGTGAGGGTTAGCTATT
Source organism: Mallotus nudiflorus (assembly GCA_947683625.1). Classification (NCBI taxonomy): domain Eukaryota; kingdom Viridiplantae; phylum Streptophyta; class Magnoliopsida; order Malpighiales; family Euphorbiaceae; genus Mallotus; species Mallotus nudiflorus. Next base: position 612,551 of record CANTUR010000116.1, on the reverse strand, counting down.
TTTATATTCGCATGCTTTGTTTTAATCCTTTCAAGTTTTGACAAGATCTTTGCTTCTTAGATGCCCTGATAATGATGTACTTCGGGTTTCAGGGTCTTGTGTTTAAATTTTGATTTTGTCTAAATGTTCAGAAATATCAACCACTGTATAATTGGGCTTTTCATGATTTGGAAATTTTATCACAGATTCTCTCTAAATTTTCACAGATGTGATTGGAAGTTGCATTATTTAATTTTTACTGATAGCTGCTTTCTGATTTCTATAAAAAGAACAGCTGAGATAAAATCCATGTGATTCAACCTCCAAGTTATTGTTCAAAAAATAAAAATAAAAAACCCCCCAAGTTGATGCAACGTAATGTTTGATTAACTCATATTTGTGTATATTTTATCCAATCAAGTTTGCTAGCATTTATTTATTTATTCATTTTATATTTTATAATAAAGATTTTTAAAGATATACACTCTCCAGGGTTGATGCCTGGTATTTTTTAAGTATTGATGCATCATCTACTTATGATCCATCAACTGTACAGGTTAGGCTAATCAACCCTCTTTTGATGAACAAAAAGTAAAATTTTAAAATGGAAATTATATGTGCTGAATCGTAAATTGTTTAAATTTTGTAGAATGCAAATCAGAAAAGTAAAAGTTAGGTTAATTATGAGGAGGATAAGAGGTCAAAATCTGGTGTTCTTCCAATTGCAACCTCAGGCCATGCTGAGGCGATACTCTGCATTTTCTCAGGCCATATGTATTTAAAATGGAGAAACAAATTAATTTCAATATGACGATCAGACATTTGATGTGCGAAAAATAAATAAATAAGATCTCATCCAATCAGAAGTATCATCTTAATAAATCTTCCGCCAAGTGTAATGTAGCCTGCAGGACCTTTCCACGCGTCTATTTACCGACACTTCCGCATGCAAAAAGCAAACAAAACTTGCCGAAACATGAACCAAACCACAACTCCTCATTTCAGACTTCACCCCCGGGATTCAGGCCAAATGAGCAGCAGCTTCAGCCGCTTCTACGATGCATGGTTCGACCAGCTCCATCATCTAGTTCATCAACTAAGCAAATCCCCTAAGCCCCCTACCAGTGAAGATGGTGCTACACATCTGAGTTATCTGGTGGAGAGGCTCATGAATCACTATGCAGAGTACTACAGAGTGAAGTCGGTGGCTGTAGAGCGCGACGTTTTGGTTGTGTTCACCGCTCCTTGGGCCTCCTCTCTTGAACGGTCGCTCCACTGGATTGCTGGGTGGCGACCCACCACTTTGTTTCACCTTGTGTATACCGAGTCTAGTATACTGTTCGAGTCTCATATAGTTGACATACTGAGGGGCCTGAGGACTGGAGATCTTGGTGATTTATCACCCACACAATTCAGGCAAGTAATTAATTACACCGCTATATTTTAATTCTCTCTCTCCCCCTCTCTGTAGAAAATTATTTACTTAATTTTTCTTTACATTTATTGTTATAATTTGGATATGTATGCCGGCGACGGAAACAGAAGAGTGAGCGAGTTGCAGTGCGAGACAGTGAAGGAAGAGAATGCAATAACAGAGGAACTATCAGAATGGCAGGATGATGCAAGTGAGTTAGTAGGGTCCTCCTCTTGCGCAGATATTGATGTGAAAATCAGACGGCTGGGGAGCATTGTTCACAAGGCAGATGATCTCCGTCTTAGAACAGTAAGGATGGTGGTGGAGCTATTGACCCCCCAACAAGCTGCTGAGTTCATAGTGGCGGCTGCTGAGTTGCAGTTTGGAATCCGCTTTTGGGGAAAGAGTCAGGACCGTCAACGCGATATTATGTGATTTTCTTCTACTTTAGGTATTGTGGACTGCATGGGTGTGTGCTTGCTTTGCACTGTATTAATAAGTACGATCGAGTAAAGGAACGTGTAGATGGTTTTGGTTATTTTTAGTGGATTTGCTTTTCATGCCAAAATGAGGGCCAAAGGACTTTTTATTTCTAGGGTTCATCACAGGTAAAAATTAATAAAAATTGACACTCTTTTTTTCCCTCAAACTCACCTTTTCAATATATCATAAAGTAAAAGTTGTCACCTTTATAAATTAATAATAATTTTGTCATATAATTTGTTGTATAAACTATTTGTTAATCTAAAACGTTTTAAATTAAAATTTCATGCTTAAAAAAAAATCATAATAAAATGAAGAAATAATAAAATTTTTATTTATTTTTTATTACTTTGTAAGAGAATATTATCTTCTTTTCAAGACCAATGACACTATAAAATTCAAATTTGTGAATTAAGTAGATTAAGACGACTGAAATTAAATGTTTCTAGAACTTCCAATTTAAATAATTTGGGGATAAATTTTATTGTTATCTTATTTTTCTTAAATTTAATAATTGGGGACAACAAAGTTGGAGACATTTATTTTACATTCTAATCCTATTTATTTTCTTTTAACTTTTTGTAATATCCCGTGTTTTTAAAATATTTTTACACTGTACCGGAATATACAGTGTTAATAATTTTTTAATATATATTACGATATTTTCACGAGTTGATATGTATTTAAAACCTATTTTTATTATTGTGTATTATTTACAGTGCTTTATGGAAAATTTTCCCGGGACTTGCATTTTCGAGGAAATTTTTACGTAAATAATTTATTATTAATTATATTAAATATATTTTCGGTCTTGCATGAACTCATACATATTTTAAAATATTAAACACTGTGTATACATATAATTATTTATTTAATTAGGGTTTAGTATTACCCTAATATTTTATTAATTATTTATTAGTTTTATTGTTATTTAATTATTTTTATTTAGTATAAATTATTAAAATATTAAATTTTATGTGTGTGGTGTATATTTAATGTGTGTAATTTAATATTATTTTATTATATAGTATAAAGTATATATACATACATATAATACATCAAAAATCAAGTTTTTTGGAAAATTACCATTTTGCCCCCGACTATCTCCTTCTTCCCCGAGCACCCTCACCGCCGTCCGGTCGCTGCAACTGCCGATTCCACACCGTTGGTGTGCCGTCCGGTGTGCCACCACCTTCTCTAGCCTTCCTCGTCGCCTATAGCAGCGGATTCCGGCGTTTGGAGGTCGATTTTGGCCAAAGAAGCCGAATTTCCTTTCACCGTCGATCACGACGATTCCGGCCACCGTTTTCGACACCGCCGGTCTCTTTCTTCTCCTTGAGTTCCTTTGAGTGTGATTCTAGCTTTTTTTTGAGCTAAAATGGTCTAGAATTGCTTAGGTTTTGATTTTTCGAATTCGGCCATATTAGGGTTTTTGATTTTTTTGACCTTCGAATTGATTGATTCATGAAAACTCCATTTACAAATGTTGATCCTAGTAGCTTAATCTACATTTATGATTTTTTTTTGGAATTTTTGGAGATTTTTTGGATTTTTGGGTATTTTTGATTATTTTAATATTATTTTCTAATTTTCGGAAATTAATTATTTAAATTATGAAATTGTGTTTTATGGTTAAATTAGGTGTTGAAATGAATTATAGGAATTTATTTGGAATTTTTATGAATTTCTAAGTATTTATTTTGAATTATTGAAGTTTATGTAATTTGGGAAGTTAGGGTTAATTATGTTTTTAATTGAATTTAATTGGTTAATTGAGTTTAATTATTGATATTATTGATAAATATGTTGAGAAAATTAATTTTTAATAATTGTATAATTTTTGGTGAATTTTTGAAGCAATTATAGTATATTTATATATATAGGGGTATTTTGGTAATTTTGCACAAAATTGGATAAAAATGTAATTTAATTGGTTTTAATAGTTATTTAAGGTATAAAAATTATTTCTACAAATTATTTAGTATTTTTAACTAATTAAAACTATTTTTCGTGAATTATTTTCAATTATATATATAATATACAGTTTTTCTACTAAAATGAGTTTTTATCGGTTTTTACTGTGTTTAAAGGTTAATTATGTAATTTATACATATAAAATGAATTTCTATGTTATAAGGATATTTTTGGTATTATCAGAATTGTTCTGTGATTGTAGACCCCGGTCGATGGACTGTAGTTTGGAGTTCGACCGTGGGATTTTGATTGTGCCTTGTGTAGTTTTTCGAAGTGTATTTCCTTGCAGGGTCGACTCTACTCTTTTGAGTAGAGAGATGTCCATTTTACAGGGGAGGTTCTGCCGAATTTTTGGTAGAATTCTCGTAAAACGTGATATCCGGTCGAACCCTAATTCTGTTTCTGTATTTAATACTCTAGATCAAATTCTAGGATTTCTGTTAGGTTTATTCTGATGTCGGTTATTTATTGCTTGTTTAGTTGCGCCGAGACCGAGGGCTAGTGGACCAGGCCCGTCGGACCCGTCTCGTGGAGCGCACTAGGGTGAGTTACTATACTATATATATATGCTTAGGATGCATGATTTAGAAATATATGTTTATTTTGATTAAATATGCATAAATAATGTGATTTGTATTTAAGTATATTTTTAGTTATTTTTGGTTTATTTTTGGTATATATTAAATTATATGCATGTTTTGTTAATAAATTATATTTAAAAATGTTTTTAAATATATTTCTAGTTTAATTTATGATTTGATTGGATTTATTTGACGTATATATACTCGAAATATACCTGATTTATTTTTGGTATATTTCTAGTATATATATGGTTTATGTTGATATTTTATTGAACTTCATGCATCATTTATTTTTGTGAATGAATGTTTTATATTATTAATGAAGGATATCGATAGAACGTGCTACCTAGTGGGCAGTACTAGGACCGAGTACGTACTGATATGCCTATAGCATTTAGGCTATATTACTAACCATTTGTGGATATTGATATATTTATGATTATTTGATGTGTGAGATATGGTTTGGAGGTGTGATTGCTGGAGCTCGGTTGACCAAGTGTCTCGGGGCCAATCACACTGGCAGTCAGACTGTTGGAGCTCGGTTGACTTAGTTTCTCGGGGCCAGTCTACTGTCTAAATGGATTAAGTGGATATCTTTGGATTAAGTGAGCCTGTATGGCTAGAGTGTTGTCTAACACTGTTTTTGAGGTTGCGATATTCTAGGGTTCTATATGATCTTCATAAAAGATGATTTTCAATGAAATATATATATATATATAATGATTTTATTGCATCTGTGTGTATTTGCCTGTATATATACATATTAGATATATACTATTGACGGTATGCATTATCATTTAGTGTGTATGTATATATACTATAGTAATTCACTCAGTGAGGTCTGACTCCCTTCCGTTGATAATTTTTCAAGAGAGTCAACATCTTCAGACCTCAGTAGCAGGCCTATACGCCGAATTTCTTCTGCCCCGGCTTCTTTGTGTAAACTGCTTATTTGAGTCTTATTTTTATAATCTAGACACTACAGTAGTTGTAAATTAATTATGAGATTTTATGTATTTTATTTATGCGAGATGCATTTTAAGAATTTGAGAACTAGATTTGTATTAAAAGATTTTATATATATGAGATGAGATTGATTTAAATCCAGTTGGGGAAAATAATATTGTGATATTTATGATTTTCATTTCTGCTGCATTATATATTGCTACTATTATTGCATGTTTTATTTTATTTTTAGGCTTGCTACGGGTTCCGGATTCGAAAGAATTCCCGTTCCCTAGCGCCGGTCATGGCCCCTGTTTTGGGTCATGACAAAGTTGGTATCAGAGCGGAGTTCTGTGTCAAGGCTTAGTTTTGTGAGTTGTGGCCCTAGTTTTAAAGTTGTGTTTTCTGTTGAACTACTGCAGTGTATTAGGTTCGAGTATGTCTTGATGAGTATTCCTTGCTGTAGTTTTCAGCGTTATTCCTCCATTGTTTATTTTGTCTGAATCTTTCCGTTTGTCTTTTCAGAATGAGGAGGCGAGCGCGTGTCGCTCCACCGGTTGTTGAGGCCGAGGATGATGAGTCTTTTCAGGATGAGGTTTTACCTCCTGAGCAGCCAGTTAGACGTAGAGGTCATGGCAGAGGTAAACCTCAAGGAGCGGGAGGTCACCGTAGGCAAAGTGAGTTACAGGACGAGGAGCCTGTTGAGCCTGAATTTGATGTTCCTGTTCCTCAAGTTGTTCAGCCTGTTCAGCCTGCCTATCAGCAGGGTATGTCTGACCCTGAGGCAGCTTTGTTCTATGCCCGAGTTGGCAGGATTACTTTTGATGGTACTTCCGATCCGTTAGATTTTCTGCATGCGATTGAGATTAGGACTCGGACTGCTCATACCGAGTACCAGCGGATCATGATCGTCGAGTTGTCTATCGAGGGACCAGCCTTAGATTGGTTTATTCAGATGATCCAGCCCTATATGATGACGATGACGTGGGCTCAGTTTTGTAAGCAATTTATGAGGAGATTTTATCCAGAGCCTCTTCGTTTGAGCTATCATCTCTGTCTGACCAGTATTTCTCGTGGAGATCGATCTGTAGAGGAGTATACCTGAGAGTTTCTTCGTTTGGGTAGATATGCAGAGGATCTGATGTGAGACCAGTATTTTGCAATCACTACCTACGTTACTAGATTGGGTTCAGCTTTTGCTGGTATGCCTACAGCAGGCCTTACTCTAGAGTCTGTGATTGAGTTAGCCAAGGAGATTGAGCTGAGGCTAGTTAGGCAGGGAGCGATGCCTGATTATTACCAGCTAGGAGTTCAGTCGAGTGGATTACAGGCTACTCCATATTCGAGTTTTTATGTTGGATCGAGTAGTCAACAGCGAGGTCCGACTCAGCAGAGTCAGAGACAGCATCAGCGAGTGCATCAGAGTAGTAGACATGGCCGTGGAGGTCAACGTAGATCATTCAGATTTGGGTCAGGTGCTTCGAGCAGTAGTAGTGGTTGTAGTTCTGGATCAGCAGCCAGCATTTGTCAGACTTGTGGTAGAGTCCATCAGGGACCGTGTTATCTAACACCACTGACATGCTTTAGATGCAGGCAGACAGGACATTTTGCCAGATCGTGTCCTTACTCCGGGTATCAGCAGCAGCAGATTCCGTGATTCCCACAATAGTCGATTGCTAGTGCTGGACCCGTGCCATTTCAGTTACCACCAGCCCAGCATCAGAGTTCCACTCAGTTTGTTCCACAGTAGAGTCGTGGTAGAGGTACTAGAGGAGGTGCCAGAGGTGTTGGCTAGGCTTCTACCAGTCAGTAGGGAGGTCGAGGTCAGGCCAGAGTCTTTCATCTTACTCAGCAGGATGCTCAGGCATCTAATGCAGTCGTGGCAGGTATTATTTCTGTTTGTTACCTAGATGCATGGGTTTTGTTTGATCCGGGTGCCACGCATTCGTTTGTTTCTCCCATTTTTGCTTCTAAATCTTGTTGGCAAGCTTTGAGGATGGCTTTTCCTTTGTCTGTTGCCACTCCTCTGAGCGATTCCTTGGACACCGATATTGTTCTTTCTGGTTGTCCAGTTCTCGTGGGAGATAGAGAATTACTCGCTGATTTGATTCTGTTGGATGTGATGGAGTTTGATGTTATTCTGGAAATGGATTGGTTATCTCAACACTATGTCATGGTAGATTGCAGGAATAAAGAGGTGACTTTCAGAATTCCTGGTGAAGAAGATTTTAAGTTTGTGGGTGATAGGAGTTCAGCACCTCAGAATCTTATTTCTGCTATTACAGCTATGAAGTTGTTGAGGAAAGGTTGTCAGGGATATTTGGCATTGGTCAGGGATACATCAGTGGAGAAGTTGTCACTCACAGATGTTCCTGTTGCTTGTGAGTTTCCTGATGTTTTTCCCGAGGAGTTGCCAGGTTTACCACCTCACAGAGAGATTGAGTTCTGTATAGATGTGGTTTTAGGTACTACTCCTATATCTATGCCACCCTATCATATGGCTCCTGCAGAGTTGAGAGAGTTGAAGGAGCAGTTGCAAGAGTTATTGGATAAGAGTTTTATCAGACCTAGTGTTTCTCCTTGGGGTGCACCAGTCCTGTTTGTGAAAAAGAAGGATGGTACCCTGAGACTGTGCATTGACTACAGAGAGCTGAATACGGTGACAGTGAAGAACAAGTATCCTCTCCCGAGGATAGATGATTTGTTTGATCAGCTACAGGGTGCACAGTTCTTTTCTAAGGTTGACTTGAGGTCAGGTTATCATCAGCTGCGGATTAATGAAGCCGATATTCCTAAGACAGCGTTCCGCACTAGATATGGCCATTATGAGTTTCTGATGATGTCTTTTGGTTTGACTAATGCACCAGCAGCTTTTATGGACCTGATGAATAGGGTATTCAGACCATATGTGGATCAGTTTGTGGTAGTCTTCTTTGATGATATACTGGTTTATTCAAGGAGTATGGAAGAGCATGTATATCATTTGAGGATTGTACTATAGACATTGAGAGATCATCAGCTTTATGCTAAATTTTCGAAGTGTGATTTCTGGATGGAGAATGTTTCTTTTCTTGGACATGTAGTGTCTAAAGAAGGTATTCAGGTTGATCCACAGAAGGTTGAGGCAGTGTCTGAGTGGCCTAAACCTACTTCTGTTACAGAGATTCAAAGTTTTCTGGGTTTAGCCGGGTATTATAGGCGGTTTGTGCAGGATTTTTCCAAGATAGCAGCCCCTATGACTCGCTTGACTTAGAAGAATGTTAGATTCGAGTGGTCAGAAGCTTGTGAGAATAGTTTTCAGTTGTTGAAGGAGAAGTTGACCACAGCGCCAGTATTAGCTTTGCCTAATAGTGTGGATAAGTTCACAGTTTACTGTGATGCCTATAGAATTGGCCTTGGTTGTGTGTTGATGCAGAATGGAAGGGTGATAGTCTATGCTTCGAGGCAGTTGAAGAAGCATGAGTAGAACTATCCTACACATGATCTAGAGATGGCTGCAGTGATCTTTGCTTTGAAGATTTAGAGACATTATCTATACGGGGTGACTTGTGAGATATTTACTGATCACAAGAGCCTTAAGTACATTTTCCAGCAGCGAGATCTGAATCTGAGGTAGAGGAGATGGTTGGAATTGTTGAAGGATTACGATTGTAAGATTCTATATCATCCGGGTAAAGCTAATGTGGTAGCAGATGCCTTGAGTAAGAAGTCCTCAGGTAGTCTTGCTCACATCAGTGTTGAGAGGAGACCATTGATCCAGGAGTTGCATCTGTTGGTGGATCAAGGTCTGATGATGAAAATCAGTAGATCAAGTGGACTGCTAGCTCAGTTTAAAGTACGATCTATACTGAGGGATAGGATTAAAGCAGCTCAGAGCCGAGATCCTATTCTAGAAGAGCTTGCAGAGAATGTCAGAGCAGGGAAGTTCACTGATTTCACACTCGATGATGATGGTGTGTTGTGGATCAGTGGTAGATTGTGTGTTCCTGATGTGGATGACTTGAGAGAAGAGATCCTAGAGGAAGCACATTCTACAACCTATAGCGTACATCCAGGTGTCACTAAGATGTACCACAGTATCAGAGATATATACTGGTGGGATGGATTGAAGAAGGATGTCGCTGCTTATGTTGCGAAGTGCTTGACGTGTCAGCAAGTGAAAGCTGAACATCAGAAGCCTTCTAGGAAGCTTCAGCCTCTTCCTATTCCCTAGTGGAAGTGGGAAAGGATAGCTATGGATTTTGTGGTAGGTTTACCTCATTCGAAGGATGGATACGATTCCATCTGGGTGATTATAGACAGGTTGTTGAAGTCTGCACATTTCTTGCCTGTTAAAGCCACATATTCAGTTGCTAGATTGGCGAAGTTGTATGTGAAGCATATTGTATGCCTTCATGGAGTACCTGTGTCCATTGTGTCAGATAGAGGTTCAGTGTTTACTTCTCATTTTTGGCAGAAGTTACAGGAAGCGATGGGCACTAGGTTGGATTTCAGTACTGCTTTTCATCCTCAGACAGATGGTCAGTCTGAGAGGATGATCCAGACATTGGAAGATATGTTGAGAATGTGTGTCCTGGATTTGGGAGGTAGCTGGGATGATCATTTGCCGCTCGTTGAGTTTGCATATAATAACAGCTACCATAGCAGTATTGGCATGGCACCGTATGAGGCGTTGTATGAAAGGAAGTGTAGATCCACTTTGAGTTGGGATGAGATTGGTGAGAGAGCTTTGATTGGACCTGAGATGGTTCGGGATACTGCAGAGAAGGTCACCGTGATTAAGCGCAGATTAGAGGCCGTAGTTAGCAGACAGAAGAGTTATGCGGATCCTAGGCACAGAGATGTGGAATTTCAGGTTGGAGATTTCGTTTTTCTGAAAGTATCTCCGATGAAGGGTGTGATGAGATTTGGCAGGAAGGGTAAGTTAACACCGAGGTATATTGGACCGTATGAGATTCTGGAGAGAGTTGGCATTGTTGCATATCGATTGGATTTGCCTCCGAGTATGTCACAGGTGCATCCAGTATTTTATATCTCGATGTTGAGGAAGTATATCTCAGACCCTTCACATGTGTTACAACTTGACAGTGTAGAAGTGAGTGAAGATTTGACGTTTGTGGAAGAACCTGTGGCAATCGTAGATTATTAAGTTTGACAGTTGCGTTCGAAACAGATTCCGATGGTCAAAGTTCTGTGGCGTAGCGACAGAGTCGAGAGCATACGTGGGAGACTGAAGCTAAGATGTGAGCTTCTTACCCGTATCTCTTTCCTTCCTGATTCTGTAATCTTTTCTTTTTGGAATTCGGGGACGAATTCTTGTAAGGGGGGAAGACTGTAATATCCCGTGTTTTTAAAATATTTTTACACTGTACCAGGATATACAGTATTAATAATTTTTTAATATATATTACGATATTTTCACGAGTTGATATGTATTTAAAACCTATTTTTATTATTGTGTATTATTTACAGTGTTTTACGTAAAATTTTCCCAGGACTTGCATTTTCGGGGAAATTTTTACGTAAATAATTTATTATTAATTATATTAAATATATTTTTCGGACTTGCATGAACTCATACATATTTTAAAATATTAAACACCGTGTATACATATAATTATTCATTTAATTAGGGTTTAGTATTACCCTAATATTTTATTAATTATTTATTAGTTTTATTGTTATTTAATTATTTTTATTTAGTATAAATTATTAAAATATTAAATTTTATGTGTGTGGTGTATATTTAATGTGTGTAATTTAATATTATTTTATTATATAGCATAAAGTATATATATATACATATAATACATCAAAAATCAAGTTTTTTAGAAAATTACCATTTTGCCCCCGACTATCTCCTTCTTCCCCAAGCACCCTCACCGCCGTCCAGTCGCTGCAACTGCCGATTCCTCACCTTTGGTGTGCCGTCCGGTGTGCCACCACCTTCTCCAACCTTCCTCGCCGCTTGTAGCAGCAGATTCCGGCGTCTGGAGGTCGGTTTTGGCCGAAGAAGCCGAATTTCCTTTCACCGTCGATCACGATGATTCCGGCCACCATTTTTGACACCGCTGATCTCTTTCTTCTCCTTGAGCTCCGGTGGATGTGATTCTAGCTTTGGTTTGAGCTAAAATGGTCTAGAATTGCTTAGGTTTCGATTTTTTGAATTCGGCCATATTAGGGTTTTTGATTTTTTTGAGCTTTGAATTGATTGATTCATGAAAACTACATTTACAAATGTTTATCCTAGTAGCTAAATCTACATTTTTGAATTTTTGTGGAATTTTTGGAGATTTTTTGGATTTTTGGGTATTTTTGATTATTTTAATATTATTTTCTAATTTTCGGAAATTAATTATTTAAATTATGAAATTGTGTTTTATGGTTAAATTAGGTGTTGAAATGAATTATAGGAATTTATTTGGAATTTTTATGAATTTCTAAGTGTTTATTTTGAATTATTGAAGTTTATGTAATTTGGGAAGTTAGGGTTAATTATGTTTTAATTGAATTTAATTGGTTAATTGAGTTTAATTATTGATATTATTGATAAATATGTTGAGAGAATTAATTTTTAATAATTGTATAATTTTTGGTGAATTTTTGAAGTAATTATAGTATATTTATATATATAAGGGTATTTTGGTAATTTTACACAAAATTGGATAAAAATGTAAATTAATTGGTTTTAATAGTTATTTAAGGTATAAAAATTATTTCTACAAATTATTTAGTATTTTTAACTAATTAAAACTATTTTTCGTGAATTATTTTCAATTATATATATAATATACGATTTTTCTAATAAAATGAGTTTTTATTGGTTTTTACTATGTTTAAAGGTTAAGTATGTAATTTATACATATAAAATGAATTTCTATGTTATAAGGATATTTTTGGTATTATCAGAATTGTTCTGTGATTGTAGACCCCGGTCGGTGGACTGTAGTTTGGAGTCCGACCGTGGGATTTTGATTGTGCCTTGTGTAGTTTTTCGAAGTGTATTTCCTTACAGGGTCGACTCTACTCTTTTGAGTAGAGAGATTTCCGTTTTACAGGGGAGGTTCTGTCGAATTTTTGATAGAATTCTCGTAAAACGTGATATCCGGTCGAACCCTAATTCTGTTTCTGTATTTAATACTCTAGATCGAATTCTAGGATTTCTGTTAGGTTTATTCTGATGTCGGTTATTTATTGCTTGTTTAGTTGCGCCGAGACCGAGGGCTAGTGGACCAGGCCCGTCGGACCCGTCTCGTGGAGCGCACTAGGGTGAGTTACTATACTATATATATATGCTTAGGATGCATGATTTAGAAATATATGTTTATTTTGATTAAATATGCATAAATAATGTGATTTGTATTTAAGTATATTTTTAGTTATTTTTGGTTTATTTTTTGTACATATTAAATTATATGCATGTTTTGTTAATAAATTATATTTAAAAATGTTTTTAAATATATTTCTAGTTTAATTTATGATTTGATTGGATTTATTTGACGTATATATACTCGAAATATACCTGATTTATTTTTGGTATATTTTCTAGTATATATATGGTTTATGTTGATATTTTATTGAACTTCATGCATCATTTATTTTTGTGAATAAATGTTTTATATTATTAATGAAGGATATCGATAGAACGTGCTACCTAGTGGGCAACTCTAGGACCGAGTACATACCGATACGCCTATAGCATTTAGGCTATATTACTAACCATTTGTGGATATTGATATATTTATGATTATTTGATGTGTGAGATATGGTTTGGAGGTGTGATTGCTGGAGCTCGGTTGACCAAGTGTCTCAGGGCCAATCACACTGGCAGTCAGACTACTGGAGCTCGGTTGACTTAGTGTCTCGGGGCCAGTCTACTGTCTAAATGGATTAAGTGGATATCTTTGGATTAAGTGAGCCTGTATGGCTAGAGTGTTGTCTAACACTGTTTTTGAGGTTGCGATGTTCTAGGGTTCTATGTGATCCTTCATAAAAGATGATTTTCAATGAAATATATATATAAAATGATTTTATTGCATCTATGAGTATTTGCCTGTATATATACATATTAGATATATATTGTTGACTGTATGCATTATCATTTAGTGTGTATGTATATATACGATAGTAATTCACTCAGTGAGGTCTGACTCCCTTCTGTTGATAATTTTTCAGGAGAGTCAACATCTTCAGACCTCAATAGCAGGCCTATACGCCGAATTTCTTCCGCCCCGGCTTCTTTGTGTAAACTGCTTATTTGAGTCTTATTTTTATAATCTAGACACTGCAGTAGTTGTAAATTAATTATGGGATTTTATGTATTTTATTTATGCGAGATGCATTTTAAGAATTTGAGAACTGAATTTGTATTAAAAGATTTTATATATATGAGATGAGATTGATTTAAATCCAGTTGGGGAAAATAATATTGTGATATTTATGATTTTCATTTCCGCTGCATTATATATTGCTACTATTATTGCATGTTTTATTTTATTTTTAGGCTTGCTACAGGTTCCGGATTAGAAAGAATTCCCGTTGTCTAGCGCCGGTCATGACCCCTATTTTGGGTCTTGACACTTTTACTTTTAATTATCTAATAACTTATTAACTTTATGAACTTTAACAATATTATCAATTTTTCAACATTTTAACAAAATTATCATTTTTTCAACATTTATTAAAACGAATTTTGAACTTTATATTTTTATGATAATTGAAATACTTCTTTAATTTAAAAAATCATAAATTTTACATTTGATAATAATTTTAGCATATTTTTAATAACTATCAAAAAATTCTATATCGTTTGTTTAATTAATATTTTTGATAAAATATTATAGTGATTTAACTAGTTAATAATCCACGCATGCATGAATTGTAATCTAATATTTTTAAATATTTTAATAAATTTTTATATTTTATTATATTATCAAATACTTTAACATATTAAAAAATAATTTGCTAATTGTGTGTGTATATATATAAAAGGATATTAATTTTAATATTATATTTTAATTAGTTACTTATTATTTAAATAAATTATTTAATTAATAATCATTTCAATAAGATTACTTTTATATTAACTTAATCTTGATTATTTAAATGTAAATAAATTGCTAATAAAAAAGGAAGTAAATAACTGATTCAATTTTGTAGGTTATTTTATGTTATTTTAAGAGCACATTGCATTTTTCTCCTTGAAATTTAATCTAATTTATATTTTTCTCCTTCTTATTTGAAAATTGAATTTTTACATCTTTCAATTTTAGTTCCATCAAAACTTGAGCTCCTCCATTAAATTGTCCATTAATATCTTAATGAATAAAATATTTAATCCCTCTATTTCATAAAAACTAAACATTTCATTCTTTATATTTTATAAAAAAATTAACACTTTAATTCTTTTTATTTTAATAAAATAATCAAATGTTGTTCTTTTTTAAATATTTTTAATTATTTCAAATTTAAAATCACAATTTTTACTAAATTTTTAACAATTCAATCAACACTCCAAAATTAAATTATAATTTTGATAAATTCATTACCTTTCATCAATTTCATTTTATATTTATTTTTTATGTTTAATTTCATTAATTTTACCTTCTTTTAAATTAATTTATTTTATATATTATTTTAGTTTTAGATAATACTAATTCTAAATGGAGCAAAAATTAATAAAATTAATAGTTTAGTATTGGAAAGGGATAGCAATTTCATTTTTAAAGTTTAGAAATGCAATTCTTTTGTTTCTAAAATTAGTTATGGAATATAAATCTGTAACTATATTTGGATATTTAGCTACGAAATACAAATCAATAATTATATTGGAACAATTAGCTATGGAATTTTTTGTTTCTATTTATAAACGGAATTATTTTGTCTCTATTTAGCAACAGATTATGATTCCGTTTATAAATTTAAATTGACTTTGAGTTTTTTAATAATTAATAATTTTTATCGTGACCCAAACCCTGGAGTGACGACTGGCACTAGAGAACGAAAATTCGTGAGAATCCAAAACCCGTAGCAAACTTTAAAATATAAAACCTCAAAACTGACATAAACATAAATATTGCTCAAAATTAAAAATTTTAATAATAAAAAAGATTCTCTTATAAATAATATCTTAATAAAATATTTTTACAATTGACAAGTACATAACCAATATCAATAACCTCATAATACATACTACTATAAGTACGAACTACTACTACAACGTCTAATACAATATAAGGAAAAAGTAGTTTAAAATTTACATAAATCATCTAGAGAGGAAAGAGTTCGTCATAGAGAACTATTACTAGAGGTCTGACGAAACGGATCCTAAAAAAAATAATTTATGAGGATCAAATCTCACTAAATGAATCACTATTACATATATGCATGTAACCTAATGCACGTACACACAAGTATCAATAATAATATTCGTATATTTATATTTATATAATATATACACATAGTTCATACAGATGTTTAAAAACATTATTCGTATTCTATTTTTGTAATAAGCCGAGTTTTTAAATGATTTTATTTTATATCGAGATATGCAATGTTAATAATTTCAGACAATATTTAAATATTTATCGATTTTGAGTTGATTATCATTAATTTATGTTAGTTAGGGTTTCAATATATATATATATATAATTATTATTATTTTGATAGTTCATTTGTGTAATATATATATATATATATATATATATATATATATATATATATATATATATATATATATATATATTGTTCTAAATAATTTTTAACTTAATGTATTTTATTTTAATGTTATTTTACCTTACTAAATTATATTTTTTATGCATTATTATTATTTTATGTATTAATATATATCTAAATATATAAATGCATATATTTAGGGTTTATTATTTATTTAAAAGTATATAAATATATGTGTGTGTGTGTGTGTGTGTGTGTGTATATATATATATATATAACCTATTTCTCCCTCACTCTCTTCCCGATCTTCACCCTCATTGTCATTCTCATCTCCTGTCATCCCATTTTCAGGCCGTTGATGTGCCTCCCGGACGACCAGCGTCTCCTCCAGCAGCTCCGCCGCCTCCTGTCATCTTCTCCGGTGCCGGTGGAGCTTAAAAATCTATTTTTGGCCAAAATTTGTTCCACCTCCGTTCATCACGTTTTCGACCACCAAAATCGATGATTCCGGTGCCATTGGACTCCTGAGATTCCCTAGAGAATGATTCCAAGCTTTCTTTTGCCTAAAAATTTAATTTGGTAAGGTTTTAAGCTTGTTTCCATTTTCGGCCATTTTTTATTCTTGATTTTTTTGAACTTCATTCTTTGTGATTCAAGCTTGATTCCTTCACAAATATTGTTCCCCTTAGCTTAATCTACCTCTGAGAATTTTTGTGTAATTTTTGGAATTTATTTTGATTTTTGTGAATTTTTGATTATTTTATTATTTTCTTAAATTAATTAAATAAATTGTAAAATTGTGATTTTGAGTGTTTTTAGTGGTTGAAATTAATTTTAGAATTTAATTTATAATTTTTTTGATTTTTTTTGTAATTATTATAATTTTATTTAGTTTATGTCAATTTTGGAAATATAGGTTATATATGTATTTTGTTAAAATTAATTGGTTAATTGAGTATAATTGTTGATTTTATTGAATTATATTTTGAGAAAATAATTTTAGAGTAATTATATAATTTTTATTGAATTTTTTAGTATTTTTAGTATATTATGTGAATTTTTATATACTAGGGGTATTTTGGTAATTTGGTAATAATTTTAGTTTAATATTAAGTTTAATTGGTTTTAATAATTATTTGAGGTAAAAAAAATATTTTTACAAATTATTTTCTATTTTTAACTAATTAAAACTATTTTTCAAAAATTATTTTCAAATTATATATAATATACTATTTTTGTAAATAAATGGGTTTTTAGTAATTTTTAGACTAATTGAGTAATTTGGATTTATAAAATGAATTTTTATTAATATTTGTGAATTTGTCGAGATATATCGATTTTTAATAATATTATATTAATATTAGGGTTTTTAAGTAAATATATTGAAATAATTATTTTTAATGTTTAAATATTTAAATTGCTATATTTTGGTATTAAAAGGGTATTTTTGGCATTTATGAAATTTTAATATATTTTGTGTATTTTATTGTGAATTATGGACCTCAATTGGTGGAATTTGCAATTTGGGATTCCGACTGAGGATTGTGAGAATGTGTTGTGAATTCTATTCGAAGAATGTTTTTCTTGCAAGACTGACTTTACTTTTTAAGTAGAGAGATGTCTATTTTACAGAGGAGGTTCTACTGAATTTTTGATAGAATTATCGTAAAATGTGACATTCGGTCAAATTCTCATTCTTTATTTGTGTTTAAAATTCTAGATCGAGTCTCTAGAAGTTAAGTTCGAATTATTCTGATTTTCATATTGTGATTTTATTGTTAATTGCGTCGAGATCGAGGTCTAGTGGATCATGCCCATTAGACCCATCTCAAGGAGCGCACAATTATGAGTTATTATAATGTATATGCATTGCTTAGGTTGCATGATTTAGACTTCTATGTTTTAAACATAAATTTTTGCATAATTGCCTATTTGAATGTTTAATTATATTTTAGGTATACTTTTAGTAAATTTTTGGTATATTATGAAATAAATTCATGTTTTACTTTTTAATTAAATCTAGCTTGTTTTCAAATATATTATGGGTTTAATATAGTATATTCCATAATTTATTTGAGTTGATTATGCGTATATATATCTGAAATATACTTAGTTTATTTTAGGTATATTTCTGGTATATATATGGTTTATTTGTTTATTTTAAATATCATTATGTATCATTTATTTTTCTGAATGTATGTTTTTATATAAATGAAGGATATCAATAAAACATGCTTCTTAGTGGGTAGCACTAGGATTGTGTACGTACCGATGTGATAGATTAGAGTTAAGTGAAAATTAATTGTGGTAATTATGATTGATTGATTTTGACTGAGGTTAATGTGATTGAGAGTGTGATTGCTAGAGTTCGGTCGACCAAGTGTCTTGGGGCCAATCATACTGATAGTCAGACTACTGGAGCTCGGTTGACTTAGTGTCTCGGGGCCAGTCTATTGTCCAATTGGACTAAGTGAATTATTTGGAACTAAGTAGGCCTGTATGGCTAAAGCAAGTTCTATTGATATTTGAGGTTGCGAAGATATAGGGTTCTATTTGATTCTTCATAAACTGATGGTTTTCATTATAAAATAATTTTCTTTGCATCTGTGTGTATTTGTCTATATATATATATTTATTATATATACTATTGAGTGTCTGCATTTGACATTTAGTTATGCATGTATATATATTATAATAATTCACTCAGTGAGGTCAGACTCCCCTCTGTTGATATTTTTCAGGAGAGTTTTCATCTTTAGACCTCAGTAGTAGACTTGTACGTCGGATTTGTTCCGCTCCGGCTTTATTATGTAAATCACTTACTTGAGTTTTATTTTGTACTCTAAACATTGCAGTAGTGGTTGTATTTAAATATGTTGTGGGTTGTATTTATATTTATGCATGTAAGAGGATTTTACTTCAGAGTGTTACTCTAAATATTTGTACTTAAACATTTTATTTATGATATGAGATGTGACTTTATGTTATTAAAGGGAGTTGAGAAATTTTTTTATTATTTGAGATTTAATTTCTGCTGAATAATATTTTATTTATTTTATTATATTGCATGCTTCTATTTTTAAGGTTTGCTACGGGTTCCAGATTGGAAAGAATTTCCATTCCCTAGTGCCTGTGATGGCCCCTTGTTTTGGGTCGTGACAATTTTATTGGAGGATCAGATAAAAACTGAAAAATTTTGCATCCTCCAATCATAAAACCTCACTGGCCATTAGGCCCACTTATTCCCAATAACATTCTCTTATCCAATTAAATAGTGGACTAACCTTGAGACCCTGAAAGATCAACTGAGTTACAATAGTCACACCGTTTGTATGATTGGCCCCGAGACCATTTCTTATCAACCAAGCCACAATAGTCATACCTGTCAATAAACTTCATAAATCTGGATAATCCATATTTCAAATCAGAAATGTCATAATATAAATCATAACATTTTAACATACTAGTGCACGTACAATCCTAATATAGCCCATTAGGTAGCACATTCTACGACTATGTTCCAAAATATTTGATAAAAATTAATTAAATAAATGAAATCATATTAAATATGTAAAGCATCCAAATTATGAACATAAAGTTTGCATTTACAATATATATATATATATATATATATATATATATATATATATATATATGAAATCGCATATATGTGCATATATGATAATGATGATAATAAATAAATAAATTTGATGCAAACTAATATATTACATTCATATCATCAAAATTTGGATGCTAAAAATGATCTTTATATGTCATGTATACATATAATAATAACTCATAGTTCTACTGCACTCCTCTACTATGGTTCGGTTGGCCTGATCTAGTAGGGCTAGCTCGCGATGCAACTAAAATGAAAAATAATAATAAATAAATAAATAGAAATAATTTCCTAATTTATACTTTCTAGATTTCTAAAGAATGACTTGATATAAAACTCAAAACTTAGAACTGACCCGATGTCATGCTTTATGAGAAATCTATCGAAAATTCAACACATTTTCCTTAGTAAAATGGGCATTCCTCCACAAAAGTCTAGTTGATCCTACATGCAAACACACTTCAAAATATCCACAAAATTAAACTTTTCGGATTGAGCCCCCGAACTACAATTATTGTCCAATTGAGAACCAACACAATCCACTATTAATAAAATAATAAAAATTCCAATTATCCACCAAAAATCTTAAAAATTCATTTAAATATCACAAATCAATTTACTTACATAATAAAAGTATAAAAGATATTTATTTCTAAAATAAATAATAAAATTCTAATTTATAATAAAATTATGTTAATAAAATTCATTCTTCTAATTTTGCAATTAAATAGCATTAATTACAATTAATTATTTAAGTTGCTAAAATATAGAATAAAAATAACCAAAAACTTATTTAAGCTTAAAAATAATAAATAAAATTATTATTTATATATTTTTTTTCAAAAATTACTAATAATTAGCTAAAAATAGGATATAAATTATAAAAATTATTTTAATGCTATTTATTACTCAAATTCTGTCAAAAACATAATAATTTCAACTAAAATATAAAAATTACTAATTTATACTAATTTTTCCAAAAATTTATTTTTCACATAAACATTCAAAAATTCATAATAAAAATTCTACATATAATTTCAATAAACTTCCTTCAAAAAATATAATTTACATAATATATAGAATTTATTAAAAATATAAAATTTTTTCGCCGAAATGCTTCCAAAATTTATTTCTCAAAATCCGTAAAGAATTAAATTAACTTCATTCACAGAAATTGATCGCTATAATTTATACTACTTATTAAAAATAGTTTTGTGCATTTATCTCAGGGTGAACATTGTTCATTCACCAGAGTTCGGTGGGACCCATCATATTTTTAATCGGAAAAGTGTCACCCGACAAAACTGAATATATCAAAATGTTCCTAATAATTAATTGAACACAAAAATAGCCTCAAACAACCTAAAATATATATTGAATAAAAAAATTGGAATAAAAAATGAATTTATTTAAAAATATTCGTCAAATATTCTACGAGTATAGATCGGACGCGTGGTTAGTGCCTCTAAACTCCTGATGATGAGAGGGACGTAATGGAGGCAACCCTATCACCTGAAACTCACCAGAATAGTAGAAAATTATAGAAAAGATTGACGATTTCTTTCAATTTCTGGGCATTTTCTCATAAAGCCAAAACTACTGGAATGAAGAAGAGAACAAGACAAATCTATGGTTCAAATTTGAGATTGATTGGAGTTCGTTTGGGGGTTAAATGAAGAAAAAGAAAAGTATTGGTATTAAAAGGTATTTTTACCACTCAAAACTCATTAAACTAGCTGTTCCTCTACTTCCCTCTCATTGCAGACTTCTTTCCCTTTTTTAAAGGGGATGGACACCCACGTGTCCATCTCCCCATAGGACTTTTTTTTTAAAATAATAATAAACTAAATATTATTTTTCCACCAAACTCCACTTTAATAATAAACCACATAATATTTTAAAAACTAATATTATTAACATATATAATAAAATTTATTATATTATACAAATAATAATTTCATAAAATAAAATAATAATAAATACTAAATTCAAAATTTAATTTAACATTTAATTAAAAATATGGAATTATAGCAATCTTCCCTCTTTACAAAAGTTCATCCTCAAATTTTACAAAGAAAAAGGAGTACAAAATTTTTATCAAGGAAAAAGATAAGGATATACCACTTGCATCTCGGCCTTAGTCTTACACGTGTGCTCTTCCACATTATTACTCCTCTATAAGACTTTAACCATCAAAATCTGCTTCGAACACAATTGACGAACTTGATAGTCAATGATCACAACTAGTTCTTCGTCGTATGTCAGATCTTCATTCATTTCCATACTCTGAAGCTGTAAAACATGCAAAGGATCCAAAATATACTTCTTGAGCATTGAAATATGGAACATTAGATGCACTTGAGACAAATTTAGCTACATCTTTAACAAGATATGTGGCATAATAGTTGCAACCTCAAAAGATACTAGTTTCTCCTATTGTGTCATAACAAACACCCTAGCTTTAGCTTGTGATCGCTACTCTCTGCATCTCCTATTGTAGACTCATTAAAAGATTAGGTCCCATCACCTCCTTGACTCTTAGGTGTAATAGATCCTTTCTAAGCACCATAAGATTAAACTATACAAGAACACTCTCTCTAAAAGTGACCATCTCACCACATTCATAGCATCCATTAGTTTGCATCTTATAATTACCTTGTCATAACTTCAAATATTCTTATAGCCCAAAATTTTTTTCTAAACACTCTTTATATCAATGCACAATTTCATAATTTTTCATATATTTCTTAGTTAACATATTTTTCAATAATAATAGCCACTATTCATTTAACTACATACCATAAAAAAAATCAAACTTTATTCTGGAGCCTCAAGTTCACACTTTCAATAATATTATCATTCTTTTTCTCTTTCTTTCTTATTGTCACGACCCAAAATAGAGGGCCATGACCGGCGCTAGGGAACGGGAATTCTTTTGAATCCGGAACCTGTAGCAAGCCTTTAAAATATAAAAGCATGCAATATATATTAAATTAAATAAAATATTATGCAGCGGAATTAAATCTCAAAAGTAAAATAATAATCCATCAACTCTTTTAATAATATAAATCCATCTCATATAATATAAATCCTTCAATACAAATACTCGGTTCAAACTTTTGAAATTTTAATCTCATACATATATAATAGATACAACTCAATGAAACAACTACTACAGTGTCTAGAATACAAAATAAAACTCAAGTAAGCAGCTTACACAATAAGGCCGGGGCGGAAGAAATCCGGCGTAAAGGTCTGCTACTGAGGTCTGAGAACGAAGACTCTCCTAAAAAATAAATCAACGGAGGGGAGTCAGACCTCACTAAGTGAATTATTATAATATATATACATGCATAACTAAATGTCAAATGCAGGCACTCAACAAAATATATATAATAAGTATATATACAAGCAAATACACACAGATGCTGAAATCACTTTATATAATACTGAAAAATATCCGTTTATGAAGAATCAAATAGAACCCTAGATGATTGCAATCTCAAATAGTGTTAGACAACACTCTAGCCACACAGGCTCACTTATTCCAAATAAATTCACTTATTCCATTTGGACAGTAGACTGGCCTCGAGACACTAAGTCAACCGAGCTCTAGCAGTCTGACTGTCAGTGTGATTGGCCCCGAGACACTTGGTCAACCGAGCTCCAGCAATCACACTCTCAAATCATATCTCACATCAATCAAATCAATCCAATCAATATCCATAAATAGGTTAGTAATTTAACCTAAATTCTATCGTCGTACCGGTACATACTCGGTCCTAGTGCTCCCCACTAAGTAGGACGTTCTATTGATATCCTTTATTTAAAAATAAATCCATACATTCATGAAATAAATGATGCATGACTTTAATTAAAATAACAATATAAACCATATATATACTAGAAATATACCAAACATAAACCAAGTATATTTCGAGTATATATACGTCAAATAAATTCAATTTAACTATAAAAAAAACCAGAAATAAACTATACATATATTAGAAAACATTTTAAGTATAATTCAATAATAAAACATGCATTTAATTTAAAATATACCTAAGCAATTATTAAATCATTTATGCATAATTTATACAATTAAAACATACATTTCTAAAACATGCAACCCTAAAACACATATATATAAAATAACAACTCACAGTTGTTCGCTCCTCGAGACGGGTCTGACGGGCCTGGTCCACTAGGCCTCAGTCTCGGCATAACTAGACAAACAAACAATAATACGAAATCAGAATAAATCTAATGGAATTCTAAAGATTCGATTTAAAACACCGGACACAAATAAGGAATAGGATTTTGATCAGATGTCACATTTTATGAGAATTCTACCGACAATTCGGCAGAACCTCCCCTATAAAATGGAAATCTCTCTACTCAGAAAGTAGAGCCAGTCCTGCAAGAAAACACACTTCGAGAATAAACAGCCACACAACTCCTCGGTCGGACTCCCAAACTACAATTCTACCAAGTGAGGTTCACAATTCACGAGATAAACACAGAATACATGAAAATGCCAAAAATACTGAAAATACCCTTTATAAATCAAAATATAGCATATTAGATATTTAAAACACTGAAAATAATTATTTTACCGATAATTACAATAAAACCCTAATTTTTATAAAATATTATTAAAAATCAACAATTCTCAATAAATTCATAAATATTAATCAAAATTCATTTTATAATTCTAAATTACATAATTAGCCCTAAAACATATTAAAAATAAATAAAAACTCATTTATTTACAAAAATAATATATTATATATAATTTGAAAATAATTTTTGAAAAATATTTTTAATTAGTTAAAAATAGTAAATAATTTGTAAAAATCATTTTTATACCTCAAATAATTATTAGAACCAATTTGACTTAATATTCAACTAATATTACTACCAAATTACCAAAATACCCCTAATATATAAAAATTCACATAATATACAATAATTACTCAAAAATTCACTAAAAATTATATAATTGCTGAAAAATTATTTTCTCAACATATAATTCAATAAATTCAATAATTATACTCAATTAACTAATTAATTTTAATAAAATACTCATTTAACCTAAATTTCCAAAATTCACATAAACTAAATAAAATTATATTAATTACACAAAAATCACAAAAATTATAAATTAATTTCAACCTCTATAAACACCAAAATCCATAATTTCACAATTTATTTAATTAATTTACGAAAATTAGAAAATATTAATAAAATAATAAAAAATTCACAAAAATCAAAATAAGTTCCAAAAATTCCAGAATGTAGATTGAGCTAGTATAAGCAACTTTTGTAAAGGAATTAAACTTGAATCACTAAGATCGAAGTTCAAAAAAATCAAGAAACTCA